>JAUELE010265283.1:0-18550 GCA_031471655.1 Diodora aspera | reverse complement strand
TGGTTCGAGTCCCGCCCAGGCACCTCTCTTTCGGCCCCGAGAGACAGGAGCCCCGACACCGACGTGATGTTGGTGAGTCCATGGTTGTGTAGCTGAAAGATTACCGAAAACCACGTGAAACCCCAAATCACTCTTGTGTTTAGCAAGGTCTCGGTGACAGCAGTCTCGTGCTAGCAATTGGTATCTGACACAGAGGTCCAGGTTCAAATCCTGGACAGGGTTCGACCAAAAACAGTAGCAAAATAGCTTCTTTTAACCCTTCCGGTGCTGAAGGGACTCTTGAACCTTTTCCCCTACTGAGAAAACAAAATAATTCAGGACGTGTACTCCCAGATAAAAACAAATAAGTTTGAATTTGTTGAAGCAGAGTAAAATCCCTGAATAGTTGATCATTGTAGGAAGGGAAGTAACTCCTGTCATCATAATGTTGCAGCTTTGGTGAAATCTTGGCATTTTGGGGGGAAACCAATAGAAAAGTAAATACACATTCTGAGATATTACCATGTGTATCCCCTTCCTTAAGGTAATATACATGTTATGGATGCAATGGTTCCCACGACTCCCCATATGTAAATAAATTATAATGCTACTTCCAAGGTCTTTCGTTTCCAAAAAACAACATTGGGAATAGTGAACATATCATAATTAATTCACAAAATATTTAACATGTTTGTTACTTTAACATGTATTTTCTATTGTCATTCTTTTATTTTCAACCCTTGGTCGTTTATTATAATTTGCAAACCTTCTGAATAATCTTCTTGTACAGAGGGGCGCAGGATGTCGCAGTGGTTAGCATGTGGGCCCAGCAATCTCTCAGCTTTGGCAGTTGTGGTTCAAGTCCTGCCCGGGCAACTCTCTTTCAGCCCAGAGAAACAGAAGCCCTTACACCAACGTGATGTTGGTGGTGATGTGGCTAAAAGATTGCCAAAAACCACATAAAACCCCAAATCATTCACTCACTCACTTTTTGTACAGATCAGTGTCAAGACATTCGGCACAACGCTGTGATATGTCGCTAATTTATTTAACTATTTTGTACAGTGGCGTTTAATGACAAGCTTGAGGGGTAGGAGAATCTAGGCACAGTGAGGTGTTTAATTTGTTTTAGCTGGCGATGCAGCGTTATTTAATTATGCAAACACTCTTATAATGTTCATTCTACAGTTTATCTTATTTATTTTACACCCTGGGGGTGACGTGGTGTCATGTAGATAGAATAGGGCCTCGGTAACCCAATGCTTGTCGTACAAGGCGACTAAAAAGGTGATTTTTTTTTGGCACTTTTCTTTCTATCGATCCTTTTTTGAACTGTCTTTTTGCTCGATTTGCACATCACTTTGTGTTATGGCTGAAATATTGCCCTTGCAACATAAAACATCATTTCAACTCAACTCATTTATTTAACACAGAATGCACCAAACATATTTCATGCTGAGGCGGGGCGTGGGGTGGTTAATGTGTCGGCCCAGCAATCTGCCAGCGGTTGTGGTTTGAGTTCTGCCCAGGCACCTCTCTTTCAGCCTGGAGAGACAGGAACCCCGACGCCGACGTGATGTTGGTGAGACCTTGGTGATGTGGCTGAAAGATTGCCAAAAATCATGTAAAACCCCAAATCACTCACTCATGCTCGAGAATTCATATCCAACGGAAGCCTTATAAACATGGTTATATACACTGATCAAAAGAAGTTAAGGGTCGAACTTGATAGAAGCATGAACTGATATAATCGATTTTGCTGTTTGAGGTTTGCTGGAACTGACCATTTGAGCACAGTTTTAGAATGAGCGTTTTCATGCTATATTGTCACTACTGAATATTTAACAGTTACCTTAAAGGTCAGGTGAAAATTTAATGCTGAAGGTTATTGAATTTTTAAAAAACTTGCTCAAAAATCTGAAATTCATGATGCACTGGCGAATGCATCCTTTGTTCATGATTGCCGTGTTAAACATGCATACATTTTAATGTGACATATATGCCAAGAAGTTATGTGGATTTCGGATGCACTGCTTCTTGTAATAAAATATTGTCAACCCGGTGAGTAGTAGTATATGTACTAAAGTCCGGGATCCGTTGGTTTTCAGCCGTTGCTTTTGATCATCCTGAGAGAGGGGCCCCCGTATTGTGAAGATTATACTTGAAACATGGCTGAAAGTCAGATCAGGACATGGTGGCATGCAAACTGAGGAATCCATTGACCTTGATTTGGGTTCTTTAAATCCCAATCGGGTCTGATTATGGCTGGCTTACCTTTATTCTAAAGGAGTGCAGGATGGCGTAGTGGTTAGCGCGTGGCCCAGCAATCTGCCAGCCTTTGCGGTTGTTGTTTCGAGTCCCGCCCAGACACCTCTCTTTGAGCCCGGAGAGACAGGAGCCCTGACACTCACGTGATGTTAGCAAGTCTGTGGTGATGTAGCTAAAAGATTGCCGAAAACCACATAAAACCCCAAATCACTCACTTTATTCAAACAGGGTTTGGTGCCTTTGAATAATGGTCACATAGCTTAAAGATTGCTGAAAACTATGTAAAATCCATCAACATTCTGTACTGAAACTGAACTGTTAGCAAGAATGAAAGTCAAAACTTAAAACCAGAGTTTTTGGTTGATCTTGGTGGATAGTTTCAACCACAGAACAAGCCATGTTAAATCAAAAATCACTCGCTACATAAATAAATGGATAAATAAATAAATGGATAAATAAGTAACCAAACAAACAACAAATTAAGTGAATTGATGAGTAAATTTCTGAACGAATGAATGAATAAATAAATACCTGATTTTGGTACTGACAAATATAATAAATGAGTGAATTTCTAAGTGAAAATGAATGTGAATATGTAACAATGAATAATAAATAAACAAATAAATACCTGATTCATGTTCTGAAAAATATAATAAATGTAATATAATAAATGAGTAAATTTATAAATAAATAAATAAATAAATAAATAAATGATGATTGAATATATGGACAGCTTACCAAATGAGTGAATGAATGACAAATACATAAATGAATAAATAAATGATGATGATTGAATATGAGGACAGCTTATCAAATGAGTGAATGAATGACAAATACATAAATAAATAAATAAATGATGATTGAATATATGGACAGCTTACCAAATGAGTGAATGAATGACAAATAAATAAATGATGATGATCAAATATATGGACAGCTTACCAAATGACTGAATGAATGACAAATAAATAAATAAATAAATATATAAATTGCATTTACAACCCAGTTGATTCAGTCCTGTGTAATAATGTGTGTTTGTTTAGCACAAGAGATTAATGCTTACAACATAGATACAACTATTCAGAAAATTGGACAGCATTATGGACTTGAAATAATTACAGCAAAAACAGAGTGTAATTTCCAAGATGACGATCTACCTGTTAACGAGTGGTCTAGTTTTCAGACTTGGCATCTCCAGGTGATGGGGGAAAAATAACAATGTTTGTTTGGATCAAGAAACAAATTGGTCCTTGTAATGCTGCTAAATCAATAGAAAAGTGATAGTTTCGTGTTTGTGTACATACAGAAAAACCGAGAAATGCATTAGTAGTGAGCGGGGAAAGTGTTGCTGTGGACAGATCGATGCCGTGTATGTATCTCTGTAGACACTCGAGTAATTAGAAGTTGTATAATGATCACCTTAATAATTCAGGTTACAGGCACAGATCAATGTTTGAAATGGGGGTGGTTCTGTACAGTGTAGAGGAGGGTGGGTGGGTATGTGCAGTGGAAGTGGGGAATGTGTGTTGGGGGAGGGTTGAGGGGGGTAGTATGTGTAGTGAATTGTGAATGAAAACACTTTCAAAAGCAGTGAGGTGGCATGTTGGCTCAGGATCAAGTGATATCCAATGTCATAATTCAACACCAATTCTCGGTTGTCATTAGATATTTTAGGCACTGAATATGCCTGTGCCCCAAAATACCAGAGCAAAACTTGGTTCATTCATTAAAAGAAGTATGCAATTGTTCATAATCGCTGTTTTTGAATTTTATATCCTCTGTTATAGTCACTGCCCGTGACAAACTAAATTGGTCCGAAAAGAGATTAAATTGTGGGTTGAATGGTGGGTAAGATGTAAAACGTGGACTGCCAGGCCCTATTGATTTGTGCATGTCTAAAACACCTCACATATGAATGACAAAAGCCTGTTTCTAATGCATTTGTCATGTTCTTGTGAAGAAATGAAAACTTCTTAGTAATATGCTAATGATTTTATAAAGTAGGTGCTAAATATGATAAAATATGCATCCTGCTCTTCTTCATCATCATCATCTTTGATCATCATTATTTCTAATCATTTCTTCATTGTCATCATCATCATCACCCTCATAATTTTTTATCCTCATCATCATCATCATCAAGAACCCTGTGGGGCTTCCGGGGAGTGACGTGGTATCACTTAGAATAGGGCCTCAGTAACCCAATGCGTGTTGTACAAGGCGACTAAAATGGAGATCTTTTGCTTTCACCTTCTTACTATCGATCCTGTGTTGTCCCTTTTCCTGATGTGCCTCTTGCACAACACATTGCGCTATGGCTGAAATATTGCCCTCTGCAAAGTAAAAATCCATTTCAATCACTCTTTCAGCCCGGAGATTAACCTCTGACACCAACGCGATATAGTTGAAACGTTGACGATATAGCTAAAAGTTCACCAAAAGCCATGTTAAATCCACAATCTACTACTGGAAAAATGAGATTTTTTATTTCAATAGTATATTTTATTGAAAAATGTTTTGGATTACTCACGAAAAACAGTTTTGGTATGGTAGAAAAGCAAGAGTATAACCTCTGAAAGCCATGTTTCTGATAAGGTGTAGAACACAAGTGGTGTTATTTTCATATTCGGAGAGGAGCTCTGGGATTATTTTTGATTGAAGAGCAAAGAAAAAATCTGTAAAACTGCCAGATATTTAATGTAGAAGCTACTTTCCCACAGGCTAACAAACTGAGGGAGGTTTTAGCACCTGAAGCCTTTAACCCAAGGCTGGGAACAAGACAGGTCCCTGGTGGGGTGTTTGCCGAAACAATTTAGTCCCTGGCCAATAAACTTAAAAGTCCACTGTGGCCATTCCTGGCTTCTCGTGGTGTGGACACTGTACGCCGATGGTCAACCTACACTTTGATTTTATCAGCCTCAGGTGATTCTGTTATTGCACCAGGCCAATGTGTTTTATTGGCACAGAGTTTGTCATGGATTTGCACTCCCAGAAATGTTTATCACATATTGTGTCTTACGATTGGGCGTCTGTGGGCGGAACTGCAAGTTAGGGATTTGCTAATCGTCTTGAAGATTTGAGTGTTCTTGTCCTTCAACTTTGGAATGATCATATCCTCTTCTGACTCTTGGGCTGCATATTTACTTCAATTTGTAGGAGAATCACAGGGTTATACGCAGCTTCCTAGAAATGGGGGTCATGATGACGCACAATACCCTTTGGAGGGGCTCATTTTCAAACTTTAGGGGTCATAGATTAATATATACAAACACATTTATTATTATTTATGGAATGTTGTCTGCATTTCATGTTATTGTCTTTCTCTATTTATATCTCATCATGCTGTAGACTGACCGTAAAACCCTGGAATCAGATTCATCAGATCATACACACACACACATGAAGGTGAATGTTGTTCTAGAGTTAGCGCTGAAAATTACCTCCCTTTAGGAATCCATTTAATGTGTTTAATTTGATTAACATGCAAGAATATTTTAACCATTTTGATAAAATCGTAGAGAATGCAAAGTCTTTACGAAATCACTCATATCACTTTTTCCTACATGTTATTTACTGTTCTCATGACAAGCTCATCCATCAAGATTTAATTAAAGCGAGGCATGAATCTTTAATCATGTCTTCTCAAAATATTTTATTGTGGTAAAGAATGTACCTAAAATTGAAAAAAAGGTATTAAAATTATAAAAATGTTACTTTTTGACATCAACCAGTCACAGTGCTCAGTTTAAGCTAAGGTTTATGTCACCGATTTGAAATATGGTGTCAAGGTTTTGCGCTCTTTATAATGCACTGATCATTGGATGAATGGTATTATAATACATACAGTGTTTGTGTTCACAGAGAATTGTGTGTGTTTCGGCAAAAATTCAGCAAATCTTGCAAGAAATATTTTCCAAGCATGCTTTTCATGCAAAATCTTTTCTATCACCAAATTCAATCAATCTGTGTGTTTGTGAGTGAGTGATTTTAGATTTTACATGGTTTTTGGCAATCTTTTAGGCAATCTTTCTGACATATTGGTGAGACCGTGGTGATGTGTCTGAAAGATTACCGAAAACCACGTAAAACCCCAAATCACTCACTCCCTCAGGACACTTTTGAAGAGGGAGCAATAAAATACAATATGAACACTGGAAAATGATATACTAACCAAAGTTTAATATGTGTACTTGTCAAACTTTGGTATGAAAATTGTCAGTTTAGTCTACATCATAGAAGCTGTATTAGAAATATAACTTGGAATAATACAATTGAAAGTTCGTCATGACTGAAAACAGGATATATTCATAGAAATCCAAAGTGAACAGATGTAAATCATTGTAGTTTTGATATCGGAAATAACTTGCATATGTTTGCAATTGTAAGAGATAAAACGATGCTAATATGACATTTCCTGAATCAGTTTCTCCATACTCTGCGATGGTATTCCCATGTTGGTGATGAAATTATGAATATTCTTGTTCTTGTTTTTGAGCTGGAATAGTGGATATGATGAAGTGTCATGCTTGAATTGCTCAAAATTAGTGAACAGTTCTTGAATATGGTTTCTCAGTCCAGGATTATTTGGCCGAAGAATATGTGAAACTTTGCTCATTTGTGTGTCATCAGATTAAAATCCCTGGAGAGTTCCTGCTGACTAACCCCATGGGGTTCCCGGGGGTGGCGCTCTAACACCAAAAAGAATAGGACCCCAGTATCTTCAAGCTTGACATAAGAGCTGTCTAAAATGAGGATCTTTTGCTTTTTCTTTCTTACTATTGATCCTGTGTTGTCCCTTTTCCTGATGTGCCTCTTGCACATTGTGCTATGGCTAAAATATTCCCCCCTGCAATGTAAAACTCCATTTCACTCACTCACTCACTGCTGCTGACTGTTTCTGGTTGTTGTCTGTCATGTAACATGTTTTCAACAATTGTGGGACCTTGTAAACATCCTTGACATGGCTGTCATGGAGTAAGCGAGCAATTTTGGATTTTATGTGGTTTTAGGCAATCTTTCAGTCATATCACCACAGTGTCGGCGGTGTCAGGGGTTAATCTCCATGCTGAATAAGCACTACGGCCAAGGCTGGCAGATTATGGAGCCGACACGCTAACCCCTGCACTATCCCATGCCCCCTAGACATCATGGAACATGCCCATTCTCATGCTCATCTGTATAAATGCGCTGTAATATGTTTTTTCGATAATATTTACATTTAGAAACATTGGTATATTCCTGTTCTGTTGGCAAAGATCAATTTAGAGAATGTTTATGTGATATGAGAATATTGTGGCATATTATTTTCAAGTTTTAATCTTTCTGTTTGCCCATTCATTCGTTAGGGAATTTAGGGAAATATTCTTCACATTCTAGCCACTGTTTAGGGTTCAAGTGTATTTCACAGTAACATAATTGCATGAAGGTGTCCCAATAGACCCTAGAGTCCCGCCCAGGCACCTCTTTTTCAGCCCGGAGAGACATGGTGTAGATGAGACCCTGGTGATGTGGCTAAAAGATTGCCGAAAACCACATAAAACCTCAAATCACTCAAACCCCCAATAGACCAAGCTCTACTCTTGCGTAATCCCAGAACCACAAGATAAAGAGTCCTGGTTAATCCTTGTTTTGATAAATAACAGAATTAATATAAATGTTTGTATGATGTTTGAGTGTGTTATAATTTTGTGGATTAGTGCACTTTCTGTTACATCATACAGTCATGTTGTATTATGGCTGAAATACCGTTGGTGTGACGTAAAAATCACTCACTCACTCACTCCCCAGTCATGGAGAAGCACTAGGATTGTTTCTGTAGTACATATCTAGACAATGACTCAGTAAAACTGTTATTACAGAAACGTGGAGTGCACATACATTTGTGAATCCTTATCTTTGTTGATGTTCTGATAGTTTGTCTGTTGTTGTCAAGAGATTGACTTCTGACACCAATGCAATATAGGTGAACACCTTAAGAATATGGCCCCCAAAAATCCAAATGACTCAATTTTATTTCGTAACATTAGATACCAAAACTTGTCATCTTAACCTTCCTCAGTGAAATGTAGAAGGCTACCTTGCAAGCTATCTAGAACTAGAAAATAAGTCAAGCATGAATAAAAACCGTTATATTTTAAATACCATGATGATTTGAAAACATGAAGCAATGACTCAGATACTTTAAGTTTCTGTCCCTACGCGGGACGTGGAACATTATGCCAGTAATATGTCCCTCATTGTCATCCTGTCCTACTAATCATGAAGCTGTCCTAATTTTAGGATATCGTAACTTCCAGGACACATGTCCTGATTTTAGGATGTCCTAACTTCTGTCCTGGGTGCCAGGACACTTATCAAGGTCAATTTTGGAAACTATGTTAAGGGTAGGATGTCCTAACTTAAGACAAATATAAGGATGGGTCAGATGTGTCCTAACCCAATTTTTACTTAGATTAAATATGGCGGATTACTGCATATATGATGCAATGCACAAAACGAGAAGAGTGATACAAAAAGTGTGCTTCCAGAAAAGGGGGCGACAGTCTGAACCCCAACTCTGTTGTCTCTCCCGATCTGAAAATGGAGGCCAGTAGTACAGGTGCTATATTTATGATGTAGCTGAAGATTGCTACAAGCCATGTTAAACCCCAAATCCATGCATGTTATAAAACCCGTAACTCCCCCTTCGAGATCCAGCTTGGAAAAGGGGGAGATTGGGTTCCCGAAGGGGGAGGTTTTCCAGAAACCATTGTTTATACCATAGACATCTGCAAAAAAAGTTTTAAAACAATTTGACCAAAAAAGCAGGAGATTTAGTACAATGACCAGGAAGTTGGAGGGAGATAGGTGTGAAAATCAGGAGTCTCCCACTTAAATCAGTAGGTACACCATGTATGCAAATCACTTACTCACTGTCTGCCCCCAGACCATACTCAACACTTTCCTCGCAGGAGGTGAGTGTGCCTGCACTCATGCTTCAGGTGATTCTTCATAAATCATCTAAATAAATCTCAATCTTTGTGTTGAAGTACCTTTCCATTGTGATTCGGGAAAATGATAAATTCTTGACAAAATGTAATATGTAGACACAGCGATGGATAATTAATAATTCATACTGTATTCTATGTATTACTCAGCAGTGCAAACAATCCATGCTTACAATAATAATATGTGCTATTTATAGGTGTGAGCACGCTCTGAATATTAACAAAGTCTTATTAGGTTAGATTGCAAAAAAGTCGGCAGCACTTTATACAGTGCGGCAATTCAACTCGTTGTGGCTTCACTGCTAGAGGGAAGATACTTAAATGCAGTGGTTATCTGGGAGCAAATCTCTTAAAATTTGAGCAAGACAAGAAAGGAAAAAGTTTTCTATCTGCAAGGGGCCCAACTTACTCGACTAGTTTGCTGGCAAATATGCAGCAGGTTTTTTAACACAGATCCTTTGAACGAGCCGTTGCGCATCATGAGCACATTTAGCTGCAGTGGAGTGGTATCTGTGGTGTGTTTTTTTGCTGGATATTTAAGTTAACCGCTAAAAAGTTTTGTGGGCCATATGAAAGTTGAGTGCTGGGGCGATATGGCCTATCGGAATGGCATTGCTGGTTCTGTGAACGGGGACAAGGGGACTTCGCCTCATCAGGACAGTGTGTGGACCCCTACTAGCAGCACACCCCTCCAGGACGCGCTCAGGGAGGAGTGGAGAGGCAGTATTCCAAACGTATCCATGTTGTGGGCTCGACAGCCACAGTTTAACGGTCCCGTGGAGTTTCCCCCAGATTGGAATGCTCTGCAGTTCGGTGGTGAGACATTTCATTTTTTATTCTCAACCTGGGCTAGTTCATTGTGTCATTGGATATTTTAGTCAGTGGACTGTTTCTAATATTTAGTTCAATTGACTTCAAGCTGCAACAAGTTAGCTGCAGGTTGAAATCAATATTTCGTCTTTTTTGTCCCAGTGATGTTTCTTCCACTACGGCACTGTTGCCGAGTTGCATGGCCCAGTAGGCTTGCCCTGGCATGCTGCACCAGGCATGTTTTCTATCCTAATTCTTTTAATGTGCCATATTTGAAGCTGAGCAGTCTTGTATCCAAGCTCTCTGTATCGTCGCATTGAGTAGAGCACCCACAGAATTACCTCCCTTATGAGTTAGGTCAGAACAGCTTGAGTTATTTCTTTCATTATATTAAAGTCATGCTCTAGAATCATCATATTTTATGTAATCATGTAGATCAGTTTCTCATGAATTCAATTTGGATTAAAATAATTTTATGTAAAGTATTTTGCAAAATATTTTGAAAAGTGATACCTATAGTGATATGGGTTTGAATTTGTTTTGGACATGTTTTATATCCCCAATAGGTGTAACTCTTGTGTGAATTTCTGTAAGAGGGAAGAAGATTCTTTATGTAGGTTTGTGCCTTGCTTTGAAAAAGATTGTATGAGATAGGGTTGTTTTACTATGCTGTCCTAGCGTCCCATTGCCATGAATGTCTTGGTTGAACAAGCCAGGGTGTTGTCAGCTCATTGTTGTTCAACCCGGTTTTGGTGTCCTCCCTGATCATAGTAATGTAGCTTTCTGATGCAACATCACTCACATACCAAATATGACATCTGAACTACTGCAATCAATACAACATAGTTTGTTTTATTTGGGATTACATTTCATTGAAAAGTAGCTACTTTTCAAGGAAATGAAATCTCAAATAAAATAAATTATGTTGTATTTGATCATTTACTAAACTGTCACCGAACATTTCAATAGTGTAATCTCAAATAAAACATATTATGTTGTATGTGATCATTATCCTAAACTGTCGCCGAATATTTCAATAGTGTAATCCCAAATAAAACAAATTATGTTGTATTTGATCATTTTCTAAACTGTCATCGATTATATTAATAATGTAATCAAGCCAAACTTTGATGAGTTTGTACCTTAAGGATGATGCCAATTTGACCTATGTTTCATGTTTGTCCAGCAATTAAGGTCTGTGTACAGATCAAAAGTTTAAAAGTTTGACACGGGTGGTAGAAGTAATTCGGGGGTATGATCCAAGGACATCAGGCAAGAGTTCATGGGCTGCTTCAGAAGCTCTTCCAAGATGGTGTCCGTCTTCTGAGTGATTTCTAGTGAATAAATCTATTTCATCAATGAAAAGTTGGTGGGTGAGTTGGGCAGGGCTTAGCCCCCACCCTATACAAGATGAGGGGATCCATCCCCCCTCTCCCTGCTTCGGCTTCTTATGGGAGCCTGCAGGCTGCTGTCACTTGTGTATCACAACATGCTTCGGGACTGTTTGCTTGGGGAAAAGTCCGGGGTATCGGCGGACCTTGTGTGGTTTTATCTCTGGATCGTCATGATGTGTCAAAAAAGTGATCTTTGGTCTTGGTGTCGTGCTCACATAAGCTGATGGTTCTTGTTTGGACATGTTACGCAAGCAGTCTATGGGTTATGAACATCAGACTTACAGACAACACCTCGTACTTGCGAACAGATTGCCATCTGTCTGAACCTCTTCCGATTGCTTACCCTACGCTCTCACTTATAACAGACATTAGTTGAATATTAGAATAAAAATCATTTTGCAACTATACAGTGGACTCTGTACAAACCGGACTCTGAGTAGCATAAAAACCAGCATAAAAGTTTGGTCACGGCGAATTCTAGTTCAAATATCTTGTAAAATACTCTGGACAATCCGGCCTCTGTCCATTCCCGATTCCCGCATACACTTTTAGCCCCATACATCGTTTTCAAATGAAAACTATTCTGTAGAAACCGGCATCATCGAATGATTGGTAGCACCCATTACCATAATCTTTTTAAAAGCAAACTGATTCACTGTCCGCGGAGACATATGAACTTGGTACAATGCTCCTTCATTAGTCGGTGTGGCTAATTAATTGTTAGATACACCACTCATTAGTGATAACAAGAATGACTCAATAATAATTAATGTTTTAAATGTTTCATCACTTGGAAATATATTCGGTGATCTTGTTCATTCAGCAAAATGTCACAGTCACTGACAGGTCAGTCATCATTGTCAATCACCCTAGAAACTGGCACTCTGGTTAAACCGGCATTTTCCCCTGGTCCGACGTGGTGTTGGTTTAGACAGAGTCCACTGTACATTGTATTTTCAAATAACCAGCAATAATATTGCTTCTACAAGTTGGTGAAATTCTGTGTGGTATGGAGGCTTCCATATTGATGATATGTGCATTCTCTGTGGAACACGGACATCAAAGGAGCAAGAGTTCACGTTTAATCATTAGAGGAAACAGCGAGCAGTGCATAGTAATAATTAAACAAAGGAAAATAAATATTCAATCCTGTAACAGTGAAATTGAGATTTAAGTAAAACTTCAAGGGACCATGGATTTTTTTACTTATCCCATATTTTACTTATCCGAAACCCAACTAAGCAGTCACAATATGAAACGAGGATAAAAAGACATGAAATTACCGGGCTTGTTCAAAGTTTTCTCCCATCAGTTTGCATGAACACATTGAGAACCGCTGAAGCCTTCTTCAACAATTACAATACGAATAAGCCTAGTGAAAACACTGTAATTTTAGTGTAAACTGGATATTGTGTTGAATCAGTTAGTGTTAATTGGGATGATCACTTGTGTATTTTACTTGTCCGATGGCATTTACTCACTTAATTGATTGAAGGGACCTTGAAAAACATTTTAGTTATCCGGAATTTTACATAAGCAATTTTAATTATCCATATGAAAATAATGATAAATATAGAAGAAACACACCCGGACCACACAAAATGTTTTACTTATTCGTAATTTTTACTTAAGCAAAAATAATGATAACTAATGATAAATGAAGGAGGGACCACAGAAAATATTTTACTCATCCGGATTTTTACTTACCCGGATTTCACTGTAGCTTTTATAATGAAATTACATGTATCTGATGTGCTTTGATGTGTAACTAGCAATGGCGGTAGTTTCAGCCACAAATTTTTACAGTCATAAACATTTCGAACTGATGTCATTAAACAAAGCCTGTGTACTAATATAGAAAGTTTAATTAGACAGGTTATATTAGTGTGAAACTGTAGTGAATGCCATTAAAGGCTGCATTTTGTTAAACAGTAGCCTACACAATTGTACAGGACAGGTTGTTGAAATAGACCAACCTGTTGCATGCAGTTTCGTGTGATATGCAGACATCACAAACGATATAATGTACCTAATGGGGAAAAAACTGAAAAAAACATCAGACGGGTTTGTACAGGCATTTCATATCATTTGTAATCACCAGACTGTGTCTATTTACGCATCGAGGCATGGAAGTGTACAAGCAAAAGTAGTATACATAATATCTGATGTATTTTTGTCTGGTGTATAGCTGGTCGCAGTGACCTAAAGATGATACTACATGTAAAAAGCTTGGTTATACCCCAGTGGAAATCTATACCTTACTAGGTCGGTGTGACCTAGGCACTATAATGTAGGTTTTATTGGATCTCGCTCAAGCATGGAAAGGAAGTTGAAAAAATCCTACTTGTACATATCCTGTACCTGTAGTTATTCTGTGCGGTAGTCAAGGCTGCCCTTCACAATGGCTTTTTGCAGGGGTTGGCTGAATTAAGTTCCAAATATAGGTGCTTTAATGCATAGATAGCTTGCGGCGAGCTCTAGCAACAGGTGTCTGGCTTTTATCAACAGCATTCAAATTTTTTAACGAAATTGTCATAAATTTTAACAAATCTTTTACAATGCCAGTGCAGTTGTTAAAAAGATTGAATTTGATAAAGATTAAATTAATTCGTTTGATATTGGAAATATTTCGAAACTAGTTAGATTGTGGTGGAGTTATTTGAAGAGGTTTGGCAATCCCCATGTATAATGTAGCATTTGGTCAAAGGTTGTCAATGTGAATACAAAATATGTATTTAGACATTAAGGACTTTAGAAACTGTTCATTCTTAAGGAAGTGAGAAAAATTAAAACATGTTCTGCTTTAGGAGATGATGGCAAACTTGTTTTAATTTTCACAAATACTTTTCTATACTTATGATTAAAGGTTTATGTAAATTTTTTGTTTCATTTTGAGGTGGCAGGTAGGAAGGGGGACAAGCATTACGTTACTGGAACCTTATTTAAGAGATATTAGATCTCATGCATAATTAAATAAGTGAGTTTGAAGCTAAAGCTTAAATATTGTTAATGAGGTAGTTAATATAAAATGGCTGCCTCTCTGTGATATGATAGTAATGACATTAATGAAAACAGACGTGACCACAGCGTGGCTGCTCACACAGCACCATCAACAATCAGACTTTGTGTTACTTGCTTTAGGAGCTTCCACATCTATTTTTTGATGTGAGTCATATTTATTCCGTTTCCATGGCAACCATTTTTTACATTTCAAAGATAATTTGGAAATTTTTAGTGCCTAGCTCCAGAGTCAATAATTAGCATTGCTAGAGAGATTCCCAAGTTTTTGCTTTCACTTTCAATTTGATGAGCTACCTTTTTCGAACAGTAAAAGAAAATCTTAGTAATTTGAATTTCTAAATATCAAAGCTTGGCGTTTGCTTAACAAAAAATAGATAGAATTTTCTAGCGTAAAAACGATCCAAATTTGATGCTGTTCAATATTGATAATTTTCCAGCGCTTGAAGGAGGCTTCATTTCATGCCTTGAAAGGAGAACATACCATTTCAGTTATCATCTTTCTCCCAAGTAAACTTATGACAATACTTTGTAATTGATTTAAACAAATTGAAAATGATATGTTACATACGTCATTCAGCTGTACAAAGCAAAGAGAGCCCAAACTATTTTACATTCATATAAGTTTAATAGTTTGTGAATACTTAAATCTGAATGCAAACCTTTTGATTCATGAATGAGTCTGTTTATTAATAATGAGATATGCTTGATATCTCTACTGAATTCAAAGAGAGAAAGATACTTAATTCAACATTGTTGTAGCAATCTTTCAGGCATATCAGCTGTATTGAGGTTATAGGCTGAACAAAGTTAAGTTTATGATAAAGTTGGAATATAATGGTATCGTCATGGAGATATATCTGAGAGATTGCAGTATGGAGGCTACAAATACGCGCCAAACAAAATCAAACTTTTGACGAGTTGATCCAGTTTTGTATTCCTTGTATCGTCATGGAGATATATTCGAAATTTCACAAACTCAGTGGTATGCGTGTATTAGGAAATGTGAACTATATTTTATCTTTGTGTTACAATTTAAGTGTTTGTATAGATCACAGGTCTCCAAATTAGCTTGTATTGTCCACTGGGGGTCTATGTGGCTATGCAAGGAGTCGATAAATACCGATGGGTCGATAAAAGCTGGGAGAGTTGATTGAACTTTAAGCGTCGAAAGCTAAGAATTTTTACATTTCCACAATTACAATCCAGTTTTTTTCTTTTTGTATCCCAATACTGCATGAAGATATTCATTGGGGGAGTGCAGATACAGAATAGTCTCGCGGTGGTTTGTAGTTTCCCTCACTAATTCATAAATTGAAACTGCTTTTCTACTTTATTATTATTTTGTTTATTTACTTATATGTTTTATACATGAGTGGGGGTCAAAGGGGTCAAGAATTCCGTCAAGTGGACAGTGGTCAAAACAGTTTGGGGACCTCATGTGTATAGTATATGCACAATTTAAATGTCTCATTAGTTATGCAAGAAAATGTGTTGTTATCAGTTTGTGTTAATTTTGGAGAAGAAATACAACAAAGCTTTGTAATGGTTTGGAAATTTTTGTATTGGATACACCTCAGTTGAGACTGTTTTATTTTGTAATTTTGTGATATATGTTGACAATTTTCACATATATTAATAATATATGTGTGTTAATTCTCAATTAGAGTTGAATTATCAGAAGCTGAAAGAGTTTTACACTGAAAATGTGTCCAGCGCTTTCCCACACTTTGACGAGAGAGTGCCTGCAGGAGCCTAGCCCGACCCCTGCCGTGGTAGGCCGGGGTATTTAGGGGCTAAGCTCTAGGGGAGAAGGCAGACTGTTTTTGTTTGAACTTTCTTAAGACTTTGTCAAGAAGCCAGAGTGTGTGTGTGTCTCTTTGTGCCTGACATTCTTGTGTGTGTCGCCAAGTGGCTGAGTGTTTGTCCCAGGATGTCAGGCAGTGGGGGAGCCCGGGACCCATGTCCGTCACCGACGTCAGTACATCGGCAGGGAGGCACGTCAACGTGTCATTCCTCCATGGTGCTCGCACAGCCGCTCCCTCTCCAAGTGACCATGACATCCCGAGGCTTCGTTGTCTTGCTGCTCCGTTACTGAATCAAAAAATTTCATTTTGTATGACCTCCAAATTAAAACAGCTTTTTTGGATATTTCAGGAAATTTTTCGGTTGCTATGGCAACTACGCAACCATCCAACTCGTCCGAGTGGCAGCTCTACCGGGTGCTACAGCGGGCCAATCTTCTTCAGTATTATGACACATTCATAGCACAAGGTGAGTTGTCCAGAATTTTGTTTGCTGATAATTCGCATACAATTTACACGTCATATTCATGAACTTCAGAGTTTACACATTAAATCTTTAGCAGTTCTTGACCAAGTCTAGAAGTCATGAATGTGACAAACGAAACTTTTTTCCCCTGTATAAGCTAACTTGTTGCCTGAAAAATACATATTTACTGATAAACAGAAACATGATAACAGTAATGACAAAACTTAGTGGAGCTGCATGCATCGTGATCAGTTTCCTTGTCATCTGTGCACGCTTGACACTTTTGAGAAAAAGTTTGCAATTACTTAAAAACAGCAGGAGTAGATTTAAAACTGAATAATCTCAGTGCCCCGAGGTAAACAGTCTAATTTTTACAAGTAGTTCAACTTGTCACACCCAGCATCTGTGTTGACCTTGATAAAGTTTTGATTTAATCAACTGAAATATTTGCAGTGATAAAAACGTTTCATAAAACTTAGGTTTGAGTAATACTGTTATTTAGCTTAATTTTATAAAATTAATAATTAAATAATATGAAATAAACAAACAAACAGATAAATAAATAAATAATGAAATAAATGAATTAAACACATACATAAATAAAAGGCATAAATAATATAAAATAAATAATATAAAATAAATAAATGTTATTTTTCAAGAAATATTTTCAGGTGGGTGGGGGGCAACAAATTCAATGTTTCAACAAGTAGAAGAGTTGTGTGAGGTAATTAAATTAATTAGAATTGTCTAAGCTTTGGCATGGGGGAAACACCATTTTTATGGGGATGGTGAAATGTCTCCCTCAAACCCCCTCAAAAATATCCTGAATGTATAAATAAAATAATAATGTCAGTATTAACAGACTGGTATGTCAGAGAATACATAAAACTTTTGCCTGGCAGATTTTACTTATCATCGATGTGTTGAACCTTATTGCATGCTTGGCGTTTTTTCGTTCGCTGTAAGTAAATTTAAAATACTTTTTGTACATCACATGTGTTTGAGCTTCATGCATGTTCAAGTAGATAATGTAATATTTACAAACATTTCTTTTGTTCTTCTGTTAAGCATTGAAATATGTTTAACTCCAATAACCACTGAAACTTGGAAACATTATTTGCATCACTTTCTCATGCAGAAAATCATCAAACAGTGATGAGACTTTAAAACATTTATTTGAAAAACTGTTTTTAAGGTCTAAACAATGTTCTTAATGCATCAAAAAGCATGTTGTCATGTCTTTACTGTTTTTAAAAAAATCTTATCTTTACCTTGTATTTATAACCAATGATTAAACAGCACAATATTAATGCATGGATTCTGTTAACATTTCAGCTTTTGAAATCTGTTTGTGTCGCCATTTTTGGTGACATTTCATTTAGAATGTAGAATGCTCCTTATATCTTTAAAAGGAGGGCCACAGTGGTTAGCATGTCAGCCTAGTGATCTACCAGCCTTCGTAGTCATGGTTCGAGTCCCACCTGGGTACTTCGCTCTGTAGATTGGAGCCTCACACCGACGTGACACCATGGTGATATTGCTGAAAGATTGCCAAAAGCCACATTAAATGAAAAATTGCTCACTCACTTAAAAATAAACAAATATTTAATTTTGTTTTATTTTTTGTCATAATGAAATACCCCGTGGGGCTTCCGGGGAGTGATGTGGTGTCACTTGGATAGAATAGAGCCTCAGTAACCCAATGCTTTTCGTACAAGGCGACTAAAATGGGGATCTTTTGCTTTCACTTTCTTACTATCTATCCTGTGTTGTCCCTTTTCCTGATGTGCCTCTTGCACATCACATTGCGCTATGGCTGAAATA
>JAUELE010265272.1:0-10202 GCA_031471655.1 Diodora aspera | reverse complement strand
CCACCCCCCCCCCCCCCCAATGATGGTCCTCGCGTTGATTATATTCCGCTATCTTTGAATTCCTTGATAGTTTTCAAACCGAATATTAAACCTCTTCCATGTGTCATGGTTTTCGCAATGTATTATTCTTCAAAGGTATTGCGTAGAAAGACAGGACATGAATTGTAGACACAAATGGATATTAGAATTAACCACCCCTGGTGATTTAAATTAGATTTGTCGCTGTTTCTGTCCAAGCCTTCTGACACGAATATCATTTGGTATTCCACGTTCAATAACATACGCACACTTTTACGGATGTCGCACGATTAAATATATGTTATTGCATTTTCACACCGTTGTCAGTCGCTTAGTTGTCACATATAGTTTGGGTAAGAATACATGTACGGTTTATGAGCTCAACACATGTTCACGAAAAAAAGGGTTTGAGGTGTTCTTTTCTTTATACAATGTCATCGATTACTTAGTTGCGATATCTGATGATCATGATATCACGTATACAATAATGGTATGAAGGAAATATATAATAGGACATTGTTTATAGTTTGTGCATGTATTTTCAAAGTTAGAATTCAGTTTAGAGTTCACAATGGTAGCGGCTAATGTATACAGTAAAAATTATCCAGAGGGAACACAAATTAAACAAGTGTGCATACACACATATAAATGTGAACTATATGGGACCACTAGCACTGCATTTACCTCAAACTACACGCGTGTATATGCCATTTGGTCATCACGATTAATCATTGTCAGGCCTATCAGAAGAACGGAATACAAGTTACCCGGAAATTTATATATGATTGCTATTGGAACACAAGATAGCTATATCGGACAATCGGAAGATATCGGAAGAATATGCTCTCTTTTGGATAGCAAGTCATCCGAAGCGGTGAGCTAACCCTCTTCGTTACGCTGTTTCCGCGTAATCCTGGCTCCGATATCACCAGTGTGCGTCGTTGTGAACTATGTAAAGCGAGGGAGCATGGCTGCCAGTGCCGAGAATTTCGTTTCGATACGCAAATATTTGTTTCGTTTTTGTCTGATAAAAACTCCCTTGGTTGTTTAAGTACCGTGTGTTGAGTGTAAAATGAACGAGCGATGTGATGTCATAAATTGCTCGTTCATATGTTGAGGCATACCATGTCCATTTCCGTGCAAAATTATTCTCTTTTCAAAATGAACAGATTCCACCCGGGATGCTCTCAAAAAGCCATGAGCATTTGGGGAGCTTCGCCAATCTGAGCCCCTTACAAGGGCTCTGTCTTGGACCCTGGGAGTTAACTTGAGAGCATATGTTATTTTACCCAATGTATGCCACTGGTGTGAGACGCTTGCAAAATCTCGCCTGTCATACGTTATTTGTTTTCTTTCCGATGTGTACTTAAGCTTAAACGTCTGTTCAATTACAGAACAGAACAGAACAGAAGTTTATTCTCATAAATCACATACAGTGATATAGAGCATACATAAGTATATTACAAGTACGCATCTGTCCAGAAGTAAGGCACCTGACATGTCCCTACAGACACGAAAAGAAATATGCCAAACAAGATGTAACAGATCAATCAAAACAAGCTGAGTGGCATCGGTTTGAATAAAAAGCTTGCTGACAACACATGCACACGTAATCAGCTAATCATCCGTAAACCGATGACAAGATGAGAAACAGCAGCTGGATTTCAAACCCCATCAACCATTGTAATTTTTCATCTTTCAAACGTAAAGTCAAATCTTCATCACATCTTTGCAATCGCCATTTTTTGCTGAACATAAGCCTGTGGTCATTCATTACCAACTGTTTGTGTCAGTTTCTGCGATTCAAAGAGATCATCTGTCTCCTTTGGTAGAATATCTCCGAGACATGTATTACTGTCAAACCCAGTTTGTTCAATTCATATGTCGAGTGTTACGGCGAAAGAAGCGGTTTACACGCAAAACAAACTGACTGAAAATGATTAATAAGGTTTTTTCAAGGAAAGGCAAATCTTTAGACTTTTGGTGTGCCTTCTGCTGCAAATCCGTTGTTAACCTGAACACGTTGGCATGTATCGAAAGTTTTCATAGGATCTGTATTAATCATTCTAACTTACAGGGTGTTTTGACCAGAGTGTGTAGTATACATGCCTGTGGTTTGCGTTTACTTGAATCATCAATGCTGACGCGGTGATTCGAATGTAATTTCAATGACCATTTTATTTTGTTTCCATTGAGATCGCTTTTGAAAATATGAAAAGCATTCTGTATGTTATCTTTCCTTCATGATATAATTGTTATATAGCATTCATACATAATATTATAGGATGAACCATTTACCATTCATGTTTAAAATATAACACGTTTAAGTATAAAACGTGCTGATAGTAACAATGAAACATAACATCCGTTGGGATATTATTTAGCGCAGAAAATGAAACATCCTCAATGAAACATATAACATGGTGTCCGAATATTCTGTAAAAACAAAACATAGTGTAACCATTTATTACAATATTCTTCAAAGTATCTTACTAATGCAGCATAATGTTCGTTACTATATTCTCCCAATTATATATGTGCACAAACACCATGTGATATCCATTATGAGATCTGTCCAAATATAATTAAACATAGAAACCCAACATTCGTTTGGAAAATTCTTCTAATTACAAATATCATCGGTGAAACATCTTAGACACATTAGGATATTCTGTGAAATAGAAATATTACAAACGGAACACAATATTCATCAGGATAGTTTCCCAATATATAACATCCTTCTTAAAACATGTAACACACATGCAGTAGGATATTCTGTGAAGTATAAAAATCAATATCAAACATAGCATTCATTGTGATACTCTTTATATTAAGAAATATTAAGAATGAATCATAGACCATTCAAGGATATACCGCATGTTACAGTTGCGTCATGTTACATTGTCTCATGCACATGTGAGTCTCCGAAGTCTGTTACTCAGTACAGATTGGACACTTTGTTGTTTCAGTGCTGTTTCTCAATATTGACCCCATGGACGAACTGTGAGAAAGACTTATCAGTATTCAACATGTCAATTAATATTTCCGTTTTGTCCTTTCTACATCGGTTCAAGTACTGTTACTCAGTCAACCGATGTCATGTCTAAGCTCTGTTTTTAGTGGTCCGATTTTCATAAAATTGTACCACAAGCCCGTAGCTTAATGTTGGATCCTAATAAAACTGCTAGTGTTATTCTGTGTTTCTGATACTGAAGCTATTTTAATACAAATGGAGCTCTTACTACTTTTTTGTAGAAAACTGTAATTTGAGTCACACTAACGAGATTATTTACAGGTTATATCTGTATAATAAAACAAGGTGCAGAACCTAATGACTTGCGTATCTGCAAATACCTTGCTCTTTAACAAATGTAAGACATAAAATAGCAATATGTCTCCAAGCCATGCCAATAAGCGCACCTTTATTTCCCATTTGATGGAGTATTTCTGACTTTACAGAAACATTAAGAAGATTTTCTAAATATCCTTGTAAATGACAAAGTAGCAATCTTAGTTCAAGATACCCAAGATTTTGACCGATGAGCCTTAAACAGAAGTACATCCGCTAGGGAGCCATGGTTCTGGATTGTAATCCGGCTAACGCATGAGTGTTTATACTCTCTGAAGGAGTTAAGTTAATCTCGCTACGCGCTGTAAATTTTTAGTTTCGTCCTATTCATTCTTGGCGTTTTCAGGTAATTCAGGGTCTTTTTTCTCGAATCAAAACTTGTGTAACGGTGTAGTATTGCCAGTTTGATGACCCTGGGTCCCAGTAGCCTCATCCCTGTCTTTACCCGCGGGGTTCACGGGGGTGTCGCTCTAACGCCAGAAAGAATAGGACCACAGTATCTTCATGATTGCCAACAATGAGGATCTTTTGCTTTCTCTTTCTTACTATCGCTGAAATACTGCCCCCTGCAATGTAAAAATCCATTTCACTCACTCATCACTGCCTTGCAAAGCAATCATAGGGACTCTTTGGACTCTTTTTCAGTGAGTCAGCTTCCTTTTCAGTGAGTCTGTTCTCTTAAAGTTAAAGAATGGTTAACAGGTTGGTCACTAAAATCCGAGTTCCATTAAGTTTATTCCATTACGTCCATGCGTTAAATAACAAGCCTGTCAATACCTCTTTGTGTTATGTGTTCATGGTAAAAGCAGTATCAAGATAGCACAGTGTTAAACAGTAGACTCAACCATAATGAATTACCAGGGCCGTTCACGTAGGAGTTTATTGTCTGAATTCCGTTCGTGTAACCTTCTGCAACCAAGCAGTCATCTGTAAAAATCCAGGTCATGACTGTTAATATCATTGACTCCAATGAAAAGTGACACACAACGCAACAAGCTTGAAACATTTTTATTATTCATAGAAACTCTCAGGTGAACGTATATCGCGTCTAGACATCAGAGAGCTTGCTCGAAAGTCGGTCGCCGTTGTTCCTTCCTGTAATATCAACTTGAGATGCTGGCATCGCCAACAGGTTTCTGAATTTATTCTGTTGTCCAAAAGCAATACCAGACCGCCACCAGTGTTTGCGTCAATATGTAATTGAAATCTCAAAACATAAAAGTTAACTATATTTTCTGTATATAGGATACGTCATACAAATTGAGACTAAACGTCTGAAAGAAAACACACACGGAATATGTGCCTGGATTATCTGAGATCATAGGTGTCTTATCAGTCGGTCGTTGTGTACAAGAACCGTTCGTTGACTTCCAACCGTGCAGGAATACCTTACGTACAACTGGACCAAAGTGAAAAATCAAACTTCAGTGGTGTACTAAGGCCGGTCAGAATCCATCAATCACTCAATTAATAGTTTTCTTAAATAAAGAAAGAAAGAAAAAAAGAAAGAAATATCATTCTTTCAAAGATAAATAAACAAATATATAATCGCTGATGCAGATTCATTATTTCATCCTTTTAGACGCATAAAGGCCATGGAAATTCACAGACCATGAGTTCAATTGTGAAAATCCATGGAAATTCACAGACCATACATCAATGGATGTTAGTTACAGATTCATCAACACAACCCTAATTCTATCTTCAGTGACATTTATCTTTTCGATCCACAGTAGTCATTCAACTGTACGATCAATCACTGTGAAATACCATACGTCTGAATGTTGATTGCTTATACGTCACCTGCAAAAAATAGTTTTTACTTGAATAGTTTGGACTACTTTACCTATTGCGTTGAATACATGTGTGCGAGTACATTAACTATTCTGAATATACTAAATATATCTGATGCTGTATCACTCAAATTATAATAGTATTCGAATTATTGTTTCATAATCTTGGGTTAAGCCCATAATATTCAACCTAAATACAAAATGTGTACATTAGTATAGTCTGTTAATTCTCGTTAATTGGTATGTAAAAGGGCTATACGATATTTTTTCTCCGATCAATGATCAGGTACAATGTAGTTCCATATGGTTGTCATCGCAATTCTCTCATTTTGGAAAGAACAATCATTTCTTCTGTGAGACATATCTTAGCCTATTTGGTGATGTGGCCATGGCAAGCTCAGACATCATTTATTGCCAGTAACAAGACAGTCTCACCATAATGAGTGCTACTAGTATCCCTTGGCCAGCAACTGCGTTATAACATCGAGGCAATCATGCTAATTCAATATGCCGTGTTATCGATAGTCTTTTTTGTAATAGACCTTCAGACATACCACAAGCGCAATCAATTTGCCCAGATCATTCGAAGCACAATGTATATGCTTGAAGTTTCAGGACCTTGGCATTGCCTGTCTAGGTTAACAGATATTCAGTTCAACCTGAAAGGTTACCAAGCAAATTACATGCGACAGATACATACTCAGCCCAACTATTGAAGGGTCGGTGTAACGACGTACCGGTAATTGTCCAAAGACATAATAATGGGTATATAAGTACCAGAGTTTTACAAATAAATGTATATTTTGTAAACTGAACAGAGGAAATGTCCAGTTCCATACAAAAGACGGTTACGTTTGCTAGTTGTGTTTTTATACTCATTGGACGTTCAGGTGTTTTTTCACATTTCTAGTCATCTTCATGTTTCCACTGTATCATCTGAATGCAGTTTAGGCGGAAGTCCTTCAACAAGGGTGAGTCCCTGCAGTATTTCGACAGCCCATTAGTCCGACAACTATAATAGTAATCCAACTCTTACCAGGGTTGGCGCCAGCAGAAGGGGGCAGGGAAGGCGTACTGCCCCCCTGTCGAGAAACCTTATACTCACCCCCACACCACCCGTCGGAGCAAACTACATAATCAGGCAATTGTGGAGAAAATGGGTATATTGTATTGTGTTATTTGTGTATATGGCTTAGCAAATGATCGTCTTTCACCAACATTGCTGGGTGGGGGGGTAACCCCCCCCCCCCCCCCACCGTCCAGGAATTCCTTGCGCCACCCCTAAACACTGCACCGAAAGTACACTGTCTTTATCGGACTACCGATTGGCATACAAATGAGCTGTCGAAATAGTGGTACCCCACTTTCATTGGTAGAATTACAGGTTGTTTTTTTGTTGTCCGTTTTTATTGAATGCTTGAAAGGTATATTTCCAGTGAGTGCTTGGGGGTACAACACTGGCTTAGTAGATGTATATCGATTGTCAAAATGTAGTCGACGTGCTGTCCGCCATTGTTTAGTATCACTTGAACCGTATATTCTTATTAAGTGATTTTGTGCACCAATGGTTTAAAATGTTAGGCTTGTACGGAAATGTTGTCCAAAAAGGTTACCAGTGTGTCAGCTCCGTTATTTATGTTTGTGTATTTTGCATGTTCGTGTTAAAGGTCGGTCAGACAGAAGACATGGACACTGCCCGCAAAGTAATTGAATTATAATGATATTGATGTGTAGCCCTGGAGGAAAAGCACTTGACTTGATAATAAATGACCCAACAAAAATAAGAAAAAGGGGAGTACCGCTTCATAAACCCAAGTAACCTCAATATCCATTCTAAAAGTCGGGAAAGACATGTACCAGATGGTTCTAACATGTGATTAGGCTCTTGCGAGTCATGTATTACTTCTTAAGCAACGTCAATGGTGGCGGATCTAGGTCAGATGTCAGCCCAATATTTGTGTTGTCTGTTCATGGCACAGAATCTGTCATTGTTCTTCTTGTCTGACGCTACAATGTGAAGTCAATCTCTGATATCGGCCTCCGTCAAATGTCTTCCTGAATGAACAATATTCGACGATATACCTTAAAGTTGATCCAAAGAAATACTTTAAAATATTAATTTTGCAGGCGATAATCGACGAAAAGAGAAAAAAGACTATTTCATGTTATGAGATAAGAAATAAGCTTTGCTTGGAAACATCTTCCAGCCTTTCTCATAAAATCAAATGGTCGCACCCAAATAACGATCTGCAGGAGAAATGTGTTCTATTCCTGATAGTGATGCTATCATTTCTAATCGTGATACTACCATTTGGCTTCATCCTCTTATGGCACTCTTTGTATCATATTCCTTAAATGGACCTGTATTCGACGATTACTTAACATAACTCAGAGATCACACTGAATACACTTTTACATCACAGAGGTCTCCGTACTAAATCCCTGCTTTGAAGGAGGTCAAGAAAAATACATTATGTGATAATTTCACACTGTTCCAGATCAGTATTAACCTTCTGGAGCACCTTTAAAACGATAGTGTTACCAATCAAAATCCACACTACAAAACATGCAAGAGGTTTAATCATGTTAACGGTCACGGATAGAGGGAACTGATCTTTACAACAGTCAACAATCCTTTGAAAACTGATATGATGGGAATAAATGACATTTACTGAACCATTAAAGTCTCCTTTTTGCGCAAAGTATCAGAATATCAAAGTGTTCAGAGGCATACGACGATTAAAAACGTTGCTTACCGAGAAACTAGGTACAGCAAGACTCACATGTTTTTATAGGGCAATGTTCTCTTTGCCATCTCAATGTGGGATCAGTTACAAGTTGGATCAGAGGTCGAAAACTGGCGGACCGCGATCCGGAACTGACCAGAACGCCGTCCTGTCCATACTCAGACCTGTGACGGGTACATTTTTGAGATTTATTCAAATTTTCTATTTTCACCAAAGGCAGTTTATCCAGCCTACATGTAGTATAGCCGCATGGAAATTAACATACCCACGGACGTTATCCTGACTAATAGAACTCTTCAAGAATGCCGCGAGTTTAGATGGTTGTTCAGGACCTTTGCTTGGGACAGTTTCTGCAACGGGACCCCTCTGAACTGAAGTTGGAGCGCTAAAATAGGCATGGTGCTATCTGTGTCAAAAAATACATTGTGAGAGTGTATGCCTACTGAAACAACGCCGTATTCCGTAAGTCCTGGCAGATACAAACGGATATATTTTCTACTTTCAAATAGATAGCCTCTTTCGGAACCTTTCTCTGAGGTTTATCGAAGAATTTTCCGTCGATTTCCGAATGCTTTCCGGATACGAGCCGAATGCATTTATTTGCAAGTGCAGTTCGGAATACATATTTGTTTTATATTTTATGGTATAAGGTTCCAAAATAAATTAGCCTACTCAAGAGGCTGGAATATCGACGAAAATGCCACATCTTTTGTGTGTTATTCGTGGTATGTACCTAATTGTATGTGTATTTATCGTTCCATAAGTTGGGGAGGGGAAGGGACTTGTGCCACCAGTGTCTCCACCCCGGATCCTCACCTGATACGAGTGGCGATGATAGGATAGAGACTGCATAAATGTAACTTGACCACTAGAAGACAATAATATTAAATGTTGCCAGGACAGAGCGTGTATCAGTTGGGACATGTATAAAGATATATCCTTGATAGTGTAATTCTCAGCCTGTTGTAAGTGCAGTGACGAAGACGTTGTCACTGAATACACCCCCTGCCCCAATCACTAGGGCAAAGAATAATGACTCTAATTAAACCCATCATTATTTTAAAAGAATTGATCGTCATTCAGCATTATTGTTTTAATCAGAAGAAATATATTCTTGATAGCGTAATTCTCAGCCTGTTGCAAGTACAGTGACGAAGACGTTGTCAGTGAATCTCATTTAGAACATCCCCACCTCCTTTATCCCATAGGACAACGGTTAATGACTCTAATTAAACTCATTATTATTTGTAAAGAATTGCTTTATCGGCATTCAGCATAATTGTTTTAATCAAAAGAAATTGTTTTCTCTGCTACAATAACAATTAATAATAATAAACGCGAGGCAAAATCTTTGTCATTGATTCGAAATACCGGCAGGCAAAATACCAAGATATTCTGAGATAACTGACTGAAATCATGATGAGATTTGTTTTCAGAGAAGTACATTGTGGTGATAACAGTTACAATACAGTTTAGGCCATTCAGTTGATGGCCGACAGAAGAAATTGAATCTTCCAAGATTAGTGCTGTTTAATATTGTACCTGAAAAATGTCATACTTATTACATCAATGGTATCTGAAGTATATTTGCTGATATTTGCAAGTTATGATCATTTAGAATATTGCATGACACTTACCTGACAATAGTTTAGATTTAATCCAAATAACATTGAAGTTTCTGAAAGCTGTATCTGGCGCCGACTCTTAAAACTCTATTTCAACAGATATAATGTATTAATCTAAGGTTGTTTTAATAATTAATATCAAATTCTTGGATTTTATTCCTACGCCAAAGACCTACTAGAATATCCTCATACGCAACAGCCTTGTTGATGTTTCATGTAAGAAACTAAAGAAAAGTGTTGGTTATTTATGTTTTTGCAAGTTTTTTTTTGATAACTGTGTGTTCCAACATAGTTAATCTTCTTTTAAATATTCATGTAACTGCGCACTAAACAATAATACTTATACTCAGTGAGTTATATCACTGAGCTGAGATGGCATTCTATTTATGGATTCCGGGCAAAGGCGTTTAAAACATTTCAAATGGTCATTGTAGAAGAGAGCGCAAATCACACTAATACTGTTCTCCTCTTGCAAATGGGCGGCAATTCTTCTACACTTTAAATAGTGGCAGTTCTATAACCATGATTGCCACCACAGTGAGGTGCTCCTCTTCTTCTGACACTTGCACCATTGGAACAATATTGGTAAGACCTAGGGCCAAGGTCAGCTTTGGAAATGTCGCCGTTCATTATCACGTTGAGATTTTCATGGCAAAGCTCATTTCACAGA
>JAUELE010265261.1:0-10202 GCA_031471655.1 Diodora aspera | reverse complement strand
CAGTTATGTGACATTTCATTGAATGTCTATATTTAGAATTTTGGGACTTTCCATTCTCGCAAAACGATCGTAGTGAAAGGGAGTGGGTCCAGGGTATGTGACGGATGGAATCAGTAGTCTAATTATAGCCTGGATTTCGAGGATGGTCTGTCGGAAGACCTTTGTGTTTCTTTTTGTTGTGAATACTAACAGATACTGACATTTATAGGTTTCGTGCTTTGAATGCACGTGCAAATCCATAAAATAGGGATTTTCGTAAATTAAAGAACACTACAGAATAAACATCGCCTCTGGCATTTCGGTGACACAATAATGTGTTGTTTGTAACATTATGACAGCATGTTTAATCTGCTTACGTATGTATTTCCAAAATAATCTTAAATTACTACGTGTGTACTTTCTTTTGTACCTCAGTTTTTAAAAACACCTAGTTTGTGTATTCGTGGTCCACTTAATAAATGCCCATATTTTACGACTGCTTCAGAAAGCGTCCTCGTAAGATTTTTTTCGATACAAAACTTCAAAGCGTAAATTAATGTTGTTTATTCGTTCATATTAATCTCAAGACTTACATCTCTATATATACAATATACATATATTATTTATGTACAATGTCAACACTGATTTGTTTGACAAAAAATCCATTGCAATAAATATCATAGAAACGTACATCATAGGCTAGGATACGAACTTAGCCATCACATATATAGCTACATATACTTGACAATTTTACTTTTAATTAGATACTCAGTTGTTTGGGATTTTACTAGAGTGATATTACATTCAGAATGCTTTATTGTGAACAGACAACGTGAAGGCATGGAACCGCGAGGTAGGAAGAACGGCAGGGTCATTGCCACATTTATGAAAGTTATGGGTTATGATTAAACCAGATTTGAGTTTCTTTCTTCGTTACCTTAACATTTGTTGAAAAATTTGTTTGCCAACAGTTGGCAAGAATCATCTCGACAGGGGTGACAGCAGCAATATCAGAAGGGGAGAGGGGGCGAAGCCCTCGGAGGATCAGCAGGGAATTTAAATTTGACCCCCAAAGTGGGACGACCCCGTGAATAGTTGGGGCTTTCACCGCCTGTGTCCAAGGGCTAATTAACGAAGTAGGAATTAGTCTGACAGACCATGTACATTTCTTTTACTTAGAAGACTTGGAAAGTCTATATGTAAGTATAACACGTCCAGGGATGGATGCTTGCGCCTTCTGAAACTCAACAGAGGAGCCACAAGGTAAAGATCAGTAAATCTATATACAAGTAACAGGCAATATTAATAATACAAATGAAATGACTGAGATGAGATGCGGGAGCCTTTGCATTAGCCATCACAATAGGACAGAGGAGGACACGCACTGACCAGCTGCAGTTTATCCTTTCATAGGAAATACCGTAAATCCCTATGTAAATGTAAACGTTTTACTTGTTTGTGACAATTATAGCAATATTCGAGTAAAATACTTGCCTGATTACTTTTGTAAATACCCAAATATTGTGAGGTCCCAACAGCTAATGTGTTCACCCATGGAGGATGTAATTAAACGTTTACCGTATTGTATATATCATGCGTACAAGAAAAGAACGTTATTTGTACCGAACATCTAAAAATGTATTGCTATTTATCGAAGTACAATTACTTCACTTTGTATACGGGCCAAAGGCCTCGTTACAAATAAACTCATCTTTGTCTCGTTGTCTTTGAATAAAAAAGCGACACTGATTATGACTAAAATTGATACAGTAGATCAAAACAGTAGATTCAAAAACGTGTTTCAAATACCTCACTGAAAACATAAATATCTGCCTTAATTCAGCGATTGTCAAAAATAACTTTCGCTGTACAAATAGGGATTTACGGTATGTTTCTCCTGTAGATCTAGATATAATTTATATATATATGCACTATTTGTATGCAACTACAATCCCAAGGGGTTCGCGGTTCAGAAATTCTGATATAATTATGACTGCTTTTTCAATCTTTCACGAAACCCCTTCATTTTCGTTGTTATAATATTTCATGGTCCCTCAATATGTCTGTATCATTGTATACGACCCAACCACAAATTGCACCCCTTTACAACAAAAGACCCGTCCCTTAAGACAGTGGAATCAGAATTTCTAGCAACCAGCTGAGATCTCTTCTTGAAAGTTTCGTGGCTAAGAACATCCGTAAGTTCTGTCTGAAGAGCGTTTCCTGAATACCGGTCATTTACGAAGTTTCTTCGACTTTACGGCCCTTAATTCTTAGCCTAATGAATAACTCAAGACACGGTCCCGGAGACTTTACAGTTGTACAACTCACAGTATAGGCTATTATTTATAAAACCAGCAGTCACCTTCACTTAAACATGACTGACTGACGTCTTCATGCAACAATATTGCAGTATATGCACTGAAATAAACTAATGACTCAAGGCGATAGTCCGCAACGTTTCGGTGTCTTCCATCACATCATCTCGGTCTTCGTGAAGCATTCCCGATGTATCGGTTTCCCCCAGATTTGTGAGCCGAAATGTTCTAAAAGAGAACAGAACGAGCCATGCTGTTAATGAATTAAAGAGTTTCGGGATTTAAACCTAAAAATAACGTGGGTAATGGATCTTGAGAAATATACATATCAGTTGAATGCTTGGTAAACAGCAATTTATACCCCACTTCCGGTCTCGTCGCCATGGTTTCTTTTGTTAAAAGTGTAGGTGTATATATCGCGATACACCTAGCCCTGCCCCCTGGCTCGTACGCCTATGCTTATGCGTGTAGCACGGAAGTCAGTGGTAACGTCGGAAGTAATTTATACGTTGAGCTCTACGGGATGCATAAGCGCCTACTTCCGACGTTCGATACACTCAGCTCATGCATACGGGCCCATAGACTAACATTTAGTCCCAGAAATAAGCTTAAGCTTCAAAAAATATGTCCATAATACAAAAAACAAAACAAATAATAAAATCAAAAAAAGGAGCCTAGAGATATTCCTAATTTCCGGCCTAGTGCTAAAATTCCTAGACTTGCTAAAATCTAGACTTGGACAGGCTCCATTTTCTTTGTATGCTCTAGGATCTGGGAGACAGACTAACGAGCCCAGACAAGTCAGACTTCAGTATAACAACTGTATCATCCAAGTCCTGCCTATCTTATGGATTCGTGTATTTATTTATTAATATTAATTCATTATACTCGCACAACGCCACATTATTTAGGAATTCATTATACTCACACAACGCCATGTTATTTATGAATTCATTATACTCACACAACGCCCCGTTATTTATGAATTCATTATACTCACACAACGCCCCGTTATTTATGAATTCATTATACTCACACAACGCGCCGTTATTTATGAATTCATTATACTCACACAACGCCACGTTTCTTCCGGCGCATGTAGATGATCACACTGATCGCGATGATGAGAAAGACGCCCACAGAGGCCAGTACAATAGCAATTGTCAATGTCGTGTTATCTGAAGTAAGTAAGTAATAACAACAACAACACAAACAAACAAATAAATAAACGGTCGCTTCCTTACTATTACGATAGAAATGCATATATCATTCTTTTATGTCAAAAATGTATTATGTAGTTATACGTGATCTGTGTAATAGAACATAATGATATTACACTCTGATTTCGTTTTATTTGTTTCCAAGCTTCAAAGTCCATTTTCTCACCTTACATTAACTCATCACTGTGTCGTCGAACAAATCATAAAGCTAACGGAAAGAAAAAATGTCTATAATCGCCCTACAATTGTAACTTGGAAAGAAGAACTAGAGTAAATGCATGTTGGTCTTACTGCCTGGCGTGCGCGGTGTCGTGGCGGTTGGCATCGGGCAGTGTTGCCAGCACGTGGAGTCCGTGTTGTAGCTGCGGGCTCCAACTACTACGACCGATGACGTCTTGACGAAGTGACGATAGTAATTGAATATTACGTCGGACTGCATGTTGCTGGTTGCCGTCAAACGAGCTTCAAAGATGAGACTCCCACAGTAGTATCTCCTGTCTGAAACAGAGGTTAAGTGGTTGAACAGGCGCCAAATGGTTCACTTGTGAATAAGACTGGACTCCCGCAAGGGATATCTGATGAGACCAATGTTGTTCAAACGCCAGGTACAACCTACCAACTGTTCAGTTAAACTCTCATTATAAGTGATATCACTATCATCCTTATCCCTTATCTGCTTATGTTTGATTTACACTGCGACAGGTCTTGGTCTCTTCTCCTCATCAGTTGAGAGAAATTGAGCTCTGTTACATATTACATGTGACCTGAACGAGAGAGTGGACACTTGAATAACGTAAAGAGGTCATTGTCAACCAATCAACGGAAGCGTTGCATAAATGATGAAAATTAAACCCACTGTACAAAACCTTCCTGAAATATTTAACCTACTTTTGACGAGGTACCGTGAAAATCCACACATGCATCTAGAATTGACCGTGTCTACAATCATGTCCACAAGTTCCTCGCGACGTTTCTGATTGTTGTCGTCAAAATCCGTACACTTGGCGTTCTTCAGTTTGAACTGGATTGTGTTCTCATAGCTGGTGGTACAGTTGTTCGGACGGCCTTTTGTCATGCTCGTCAGAATAAAATCTCCCGGATCCTCAGTGTCGTTCCCGCATCTGCTGATACTGACAGCTGAGTTGTTGACCAATAAACTGAAATCAGGAAGAAGCCAGTTAAACGCATGTACAATAGCAAAAGAGTTCATGGAAATCCAACATAAAAAGTGGTGAAACAAGACGTGGTCTTCACCGAATTCTTCAAATTCTTGTAACGTATATTTTACTTGGATTATGCAGCCAGGGCGTCCCCCCTGCCCACCTCCCGAATGACTTCCCTTACAGAGCTTGATTAATACTTGGGTCAAATTCTTTTATTGAAACAATATTTTTGGGGGAGTGTCACCCCCTCTGACGGTGTCACGCGGTGCAGTCCCCAACCCCACACCCCCCAAGTGACGCTACTATTTGCAACTGAGCGCGATGTACATCATGCCTGTTGTTGCAAACTACAATTAAAAAGACTCCTGTTGCATTAGCCTTTACCATAAGCATTGACGAAGTAGGGTCATATACTTCATAAACATGTCACTTCCCGGAAGTTCCTTTGAGTATCACGAGTATAGACAATGTAACCCACAATATGGTATCTTACACTGTTGTAATTGAATAGAAACATGTAAACATTCCTTGTACATTAATAAATCTAAATGCCAGCCTGACGTGAATATGATAAAATCGACCCTAGTTCGTTTTCGCTCAAATCCAGAAAACAGGTTTCTATGTGTTCGAGCAAAAACGAACCAGGGTCGGTTTTAGTCAGATTGAACGTATGCAGTTCCAGCAATGCCGACCCACCTCCTCACCCCATCCCACCACCCACAAGCTGAGATATGCATACCTCGGTTTGATACCGAAAACTCTGTCTGAGTGTTTGGGAAGGAGGTTCTCCAGAAGATCCGGGTCGATGCTAGTTGTTGTTGCCCTCACGATGAAACTGTCAACCAGACCCATGGCAGGAGCTATTGGAACATGCTTCGAATAGTAGCTCAACCACTTAGAGTTGTCATACAGGGCCACAGCAATGTTTGGCGTATTTGCATGTATCTGAAAATGATGGGGGACATGGCCTGTGTTAAAGCTGACACCCAAGCGTCTCCAAAATTAAAGCACACGTTTATAGTGTGATAAATTTAATCATTGATTATAAAATGCACATTGCTAGCAGTATTTCCTTTTCAAAATCCTTCAAAAGGCAGCACGTGTATTTGGAATATTTTCAAGTTTAATAAATACTATTTTGAACTTGCCACCTTATGCATTTAGCCTCAAAGTAAACTACGTAGCTTGTAAGTCTGGCCTTAATGTAAACTACACATCTTGTTAGTCTGGCCTTAAAGTTATCGAAGTACCTTGTAAGTCTGGCCTTAAAGTAAGCTAAGTACCTCGTAATTAAGTCTGGCCTTAATGTAAACTAAGTACCTTGTAACTCTGGCCTTAATGTAAACTTAGTACCTTGTAAGTCTGGCCTTAATGTAAACTTAGTACCTTGTAACTCTGGCCTTAATGTAAACTTAGTACCTTGTAACTCTGGCCTTAATGTAAACTACGTATCTTGAAAGTCTGATTTTAAAATAAACTTCGTACCTTATAAATCTGGCCTTAATGTAACTACATAGCTTGTAAGCCTAGCCTTAATGTAAACTGTGTACCTTGTATAGTAAGACTGAATTTAATGTAAACTATACGTATCTTGTAAGTCTGTTTAAAGTTAACTGCGTACCTTGTAAGTCTCACTTTAAAGTAGGCTAAGTACCTTGTTAGTCTGGTCTTAATGTTTACTTAGTACCTTGTAAGTCTAGCCTTAATGTAAACTAAGTAGCTTTTAAGTCTGACTTTAAAATGAACTACGTACCTTGTAAGTATGGTCTTAATGTGATCTACGTATCTTGTAAGTCTGACTTTAAAGTTAACTAGGTACCTTGTAACTCTGGCCTTAATGTAAACTGCGTTCCTGTAAGTCTAGCCTTAATGTAAACTGCGTACCTTGTAAGTCTAGCCTTAATGTAATCTACGTATCTTGTTAGTCTGGCAATAATGTAAACTACGTACGTTGTAAGTCTGATATTAAAATATACTACGTACCTTGTAACTCTGGCCTTAATGTAAACTACGTACCTTGTAACTCTGGTCTTAATGTAAACTACGTACGTTGTGAGTTTGGCCTTAATGTAAACTACATACCTTGTAAGTCTGGCCTTAAAGTTAACTAAGTACATTGTAAGTCTGGACTTAATGTAAACTACGTACTTTGTAAATCTGGCCTTAATGTAAACTACGTACTTTGTAAATCTGGCCTTAATGTAAAGGGAGAGTTGTGTTTATGAACTATGTGTTGGGAGGAGATATAAAAAGAAAGACAAATCCCAATCCACACGAGAGTATGGGGAACATTCCAAGATATCTGTACCCATACCTGAATGTTTTGTAGGACTAGAAAACCACTACCGTCCAAGGTGTCGCTTCTATGAAAACGTTTATGGAATACTGTAGCCTTTCCAGAAAACAAAACCAATGAGTAGTTCTCCAGAGTCATGTGGTGAAATCCTGCAAGAGATATTGAGAAAAAAAAGTATTATTAATATACATTTTAAGGTGTCAGCTGTTCTGAAACACAGTACAAGTACAAGTGCAATTTGTATAAGTTACAGACCAATATCCTGTCATCCATTAACAAGACTGATATCGGTATAATTGTCTGTTTCTATTAATATTAAGCACGGTGATTCTAATTGCAAATATCAACTACAGGAGTGAGTGCAAGAGGAGTATTTGTAGAGCGCTCACCTATCAGTCCATTTGTCTCTAAGGTCCTGGGTTCTATTACTGCTGAGTCAGCTAATTATCAGTGTTTACATTCGTTAGCCCTAAGCTAAGAACTCGTTGTGATATCATTGAAATATACTGATGGAAACAATGTCAAGTGAAATATCATCTCAAGTGTTCCATGTCAATGCCAAGGGATCATCCGGAGACATGAAGGAAGCGTCAGATACTGACAGTTCATGTTTCATGGCGATTAATATATGCAAGTTGATAAAATGCATTTTTACAAAAAACACCTCATATGTAGATTCATTTGCTTATTTGTTTCCCCCAGTGTGTAAATGAATGAACAAACCAATTATAAAATTGAACAACAATGCTAACAGTGTATTGTTATTGAATTCATCATTTCCGTCTAAAGGACAATATTCAAGCCAACGGCCAACATTGTGCGAGTAAACTACCCCATAAGAGGTCTCTCAAAATTATTGTTTAGTTAATGTGTTCAAAAGACACGATACAGTACGATTTACAGAAGAACGCAATTTTTGGTCATAACGGATTTTTCTGTTATGAAAACATATTAAGATTCATCGTTCACTGAACACTGCGGGTTTTAACCATAACGTTTTCATTTGCTATGAAAATATACCTTTTAGCTCCACAAAGGATTCATTGTTATTGTCTCGGAGGAGCAGATTGACTTCGTTGATGACTGGGGTCAGAATCGTTGATTTTGCTGTTGTTATTGGAACCCTAGTAACCGAAGTGCCGTTTGAAGGGCCGTATGTTGTTCCAGAAGTTGAAAGTCCTGATGGTTTGGGACTGGTTGAGGTGTGGTTCCTCTTGTGGGGACTACTTGTCTTGTGTGTCGCTGTTGTGCTTGGACTGTTTGTCTTATGTGTCGCAGTTGTGCTTGGACTGTTTGTCTTATGTGTCGCAGTTGTGCTTGGACTGCTTGTCTTGTGTGTCGCAGTTGTGCTTGGAATGTTTGTCTGGTGTGTCGCAGTTGTGCTTGAACTGCTTGTCTTGTGTGTCGCTGTTGTGCTTGGACTGTTTGTCTTATGTGTCGCTGTTGTGCTTGAACTGTTTGTCTTATGTGTCGCTGTTGTGCTTGGACTGTTTGTCTTATGTGTCGCAGTTGTGCTTGAACTGTTTGTCTGGTGTGTCGCTGTTGTGCTTGGACTGTTTGTCTTATGTGTCGCTGTTGTGCTTGAACTGTTTGTCTTCTGTGTCGCTGTTGTGCTTGAACTGCTTGTCTTATGTGTCGCTGTTGTGCTTGAACTGTTTGTCTTATGTGTCGCAGTTGTGCTTGGACTGTTTGTCTTGTGTGTCGCAGTTGTGCTTGAACTGCTTGTCTTGTGTGTCGCAGTTGTGCTTGAACTGTTTGTCCTATGTGTCGTTGTTGTGCTTGGACTGTTCGTCTTATGTGTCGCTGTTGTGCTTGAACTGTTTGTCTTGTGTGTCGCTGTTATATGAGGACTACTTGCGTGTTGAGTAGATGTTGTGCGAGATCTTTTGGAGACGTGTGTACTTTTCCCTGTTGATTTAGGCGTACTGGATGTGTGCGTCTCCGTGGGGATGTGTGTCGATGCTTGGGGACTGCTTGTTGTTGTTTTTGAAGGGCTTGATGTGACTGTCGTTGTCTGCTTTGAACTGATTGTATGTGTATTCTTTCTCGTTGCCTTTGTCCTGGATGAGGTGGCTGTTTTGCCTGTATGTTTGTTTGTTGAATGTGAACTATGTCCGTTTGTATGTGGGTGTACCAATAAAAGTGAAGACTTTCCGGTCAGATGTGATGAATTCTTTGTAATGAGTTCCACCTCTGCTGCTCGAGAGGCTGGCCTCCTCATCGAGCTTCTCTTTGAAATGATCCTTTTAGACAGCACGTGCAAATCAGTTCCGTCCTTCAGTCGGTACAAACAACTGTTCTCTTTCCCCCAAGTTGGTATGGTCTGAATGTAGGAATAGCCACACCTACTTGCAGACAAATGAAGGTTCTTGATCACCACATGAGGGACTGAAAATTCATCATAATTATTTTCATTACTGAAACCATAGCTAATGCCGTCCAGGATGTCGCCAATATTGTTTTCAGGAACAACTAAAACGGCCGCCAGATTGGGTGATGACTCTGCTTGACTGATGTTGTATACAACATACCTTGCTGTCTCAGTACTTTCGGAAGTTGGTAAGGATAAAAGTAAATCAGTATTGACTGATTTTATCCTGATTCTAAACTCGGACAAGTCCACTCCTCCCGGAATATACAGTTCCAGCAAATGTTTCGAGGTTCCCCACAACTGAAACTCGCCTATACACGGGTGGACTGCTGGACACTGGGCTGTTGTGTGTAGCAGCAGCGAGCAGAATGCCAGAAGAAATAGTGATAGGTGCCTTCCACACATCATGAACACCTAGAACGGAAACATTAAAGAGAAGTATTATCATGTTATATGATAACAGAACTATAACTGTGATGATAGGTGCCGTCCACACATCATGTACCAGACACCTAGAATAGTAACATTAAAGAGAAGTATTATCATGATATGTGACAACAGAATTATAACTGTAATGATAGGTGCCGTCCACACATCATGTACCAGACACCTAGAATAATAACATTAAAGAGAAGTATTATCATGATATGTGACAACAGAATTATAACTGTGATGATAGGCGCCGTCCACACATCATGAACACCTAGAACGGAGACATTAAAGAGAAGTATTATCATGTTATATGACAACAGAATTATAACTGTGATGATAGGTGCCGTCCACACATCATGAACACCTAGAACGGAAACATTAAAGAGAAGTATTATCATGTTATATGATAACAGAACTATAACT
>JAUELE010265250.1:0-10202 GCA_031471655.1 Diodora aspera | reverse complement strand
GCCGCGCTTAAGTTGCCCTTAATCCGACCTCGGTTAAAATGATTCAGAAGCTTGTTTGATGATTCCAGTTAATATGTATATCTAAGTATCAGTTTGTTCTGTATTACCAGTTCATTGCTCTTCCGTTTGCTGTTAACCACTCGGCTGTAGACTTACCGAGCGTGAGGTCCACGTGGTTCGGGGAGGTACCACAGAAATCTACCGGAGTCTTTGTAGACGTGTTCTGTTCTTTCATCTTTGGATCTTTGCCATGGCAGGTAACGGTGGTTGCAAACGTATAGCATACGTATATACAACTATTTTGTTTTCGTGAATCTCAAAATTAATATATTGAATGACGAATTAAATGTGTCGATTCACGCTGTCAGGGGCTGGGCATAATTTATCTGCAGTAGTCAGTATTTCTACATGCAGTGATCACATGGTGCGTTGCCACATTGTGGCATCACCATTGGTTCGTCAGTACCAGCCGTAGATCGCAGGTTTCATCAAAAGCATCCAGCTCTCCACTGGTGCTACGGACTATCATCGTGCACTCAGCTGGTGAAAGTGGGTATATCGCTGAAAGATTGCCGAGTCATACTGGGTCATTCCATATGAAATCAACCAAAGTTTAGAAATTTTCCACGGACACCATCTCAGAAAATTCTGAAAATAATTGTGGAAGTACCTTTTCATATATAATAAACACATCCAAAATTTTAGGCTTGAACATCTAAAGGTTTCTAAGATACGGCCCTCCTAACGTCAGGGACCATGTCCACTTTTTGCACTCCTAAATCCCAAACGTTAATTTATAGGCAGTTGTGAAGGCCAATACCATGAAAAGGAATCAGAGTTTGGTGGTGAAAATTGCTACCCTGGGTAATTTGCGCCCAGAATTTTAGAATTTGACACCACAATTGATCCATCGCTTCTCATTTTTGAGAACAGGTATGTCTGCAATAGGAAGACTGACTATAGTCAAGCCACAATATTGGAGTTAGGAGCCTCTGAAAAGGGTACCCACTGGAAAAAGGGACACTTTGAGCTGGCAAGTTCACCTTGTGGGCAGTTACTCATGTGAATGAAACTTTTTCTGCATTCCTTCAGTGTTAAATAATTTTTTCAAATGTTGGCCTATTATGCATAAATTCCCCTTTTCCTCCCTGGATCAAAAGTCCCCAGGTAAAACTATAGACATGTTTATATGGTACAGTAATGAGAAATAATTGTTCATTGCATCATTAACTTGCACAGCATGGGTGCCAATTACCGAGGGTAGCAATTTTCACCACCAAACTCTGATTCGTATTCATGATATTCGTCTTCACAACTGCCTATAAACTAACATTTGCGATTTGTGCGTGCCTAAGTGGACATGGTCCCCTATGTTTGGAGGGTCATATCTCAAAAATCCTTCGGAGTTCAAGCCTAACATTTTGGATGTGTTTAGTGTATATGTAAAGGAACTTCCACATTTGTTTTCAGAATTTTCCGAGTCGGTCACCATGGGACCTCTGGTTTAGTTCATATGGAATGACCCTACTATAAAATCCAAACAGCCAACCAACCAAATATGTAAATGTGTCACCAGGATAATTCATAATGGAAAATAATAAATCTGTACAGTTAGTCTCGGGAGCTCAGACACACTAGTTCTCTCCCCTACTCCCTGTAATCTGATACTCCTGTTATCAGTGTCCGTGGTCAGAGCCAGGCCCAGGCCAGGGAGCCGCAGACAGACCGGACACATTTCTGGTGATGATACCTATCAATTATAATATTACTAGCATCTTTCTGATTTGGTATAATGTGGTAAGTTAAGTATACATGCTGATGTACAAAATAATTATTACTACTTCCTTAATTCCAAATAGAATTATGAGTTTTGTTGAATAAGTACATGGCAAGTCTATATTACTCAACTTGAAGCTCTTCTCGGTATACTGAAAACAATGTATTTAGACAGAGTGAATTCCCAAATTAAATAGTGTTGGATATTTTGCTTTCTATTTCCCAGCAAATAATTGAACATGGCATTAGAAATATTGATAAATATACATCAGATCTCATCTGTTTAAAACAACTTCATTAAATCTAATTTGTTTTGTGTCATCAATGACACCAGAGTGTGACTGTAATATGAATACGAATAAGGATCCAGTATCTTCATCCTCATGGTAAAAATGATAGAAATATTGCAATGTTAAAATTCGTTTCAACTCAACAATGTTCATCATTGACGTGATAGTTATAACTCTCATAATTATCAAACTGCAATGAATATTTTGAATATACATGAATCATGGCAAAGTGTCCATCTAATATATCTTGATGAGTAAACTGATACCATCTACTTTAAAAGTGTTGCCAATACAGGTAGAAGATAATATACCAATATACAATTACATATAAAGGTTTATGTATCACAACACATGGAATATTTTGCATACAACTACTGTAAATGCAGATTGACAATACTCAGTTCTATTAATAGCTCAGGATTCTTGTTTGTTTCTAAGTGTTAAACATTATTATATTATTACTCTTACCCAAGAACCTATATTTTAAAAATTCATTTATAAATCTTGATGATATTTGCTTCAATTCATATTAAATAATTATTTACTTATACAATTCTCAAATAAATAGTATCATAATTAAATTATCTCTGTGTCGTCTGCTATGAGATAGCCCTCTGACCATGAGCCTTATTAATCACCCTCCCATCTGGTTCTGTCAAGGGGGAACTGTGTCCTGCAGAGGTGAGAAGGATTTTCTAATGTAAACACTGCAGTGAAGGGATTCCCGCGACTAAAGGTACGGTCAGACGGGTAACATTTGTTGGCTAACATTTGTTGCCCAACAAATTTTTCCGTGTGTGGCATAGCTGGCAACACGCTGATAACAGGTAATTGATACATTCCTGGATGTTGCTGAAGTTTAGGACACTCCTCTATTTCTGGGCAACGTGTGTGTTCATACTTCCTGCTTTGAGTCAATTAAACTGACACTTCAATGTGGTGTGATGGCTCTCCCAACATGTGTTTGGCAGCTTCAGCCAATCCGCTATCTTGAAATGGTCATGTAATCCAGGCTCCCCTGCTTTACTTACATCTTGTGGAATTTAATTGTACAGTTTAATACTTGATTGTTTTTTGTCTCATTTAACCTCATCAAATAGATAAATAAGATATAGAAGATTGTTGTCTCTCGTAGGTAACCTATCAGAGAGCGCTGGCATGCAAGTCCCTCCGAGTAGCTAGAACCTCTTATCTTGTCTCCGTCACCTTTATCTACATCCTCACCATTCCGTCGATTGTTCTGGGTGTCACGGGAATGGCAACAGGTTATCTGGATATTAAACATTTTCCTATGAACTCCAATTACCCGCCTACCTTCTTGGCTGGGCGCTCTTTGTCTTGCTCTGACTTCTTCTTTTTATCAACATCTGGTTTCACTTTGTCTGCTACAAATCTAGTAATTGTGTTTGAGTCCAAAGTAAGTTTTTGCCAAAATGTTCAAATGTAGGTTAAACAAATGCACATAAATAATGGAACTGCGAAATGTAGAAGCCAGTCTCTAGAACGATTATGCAACAAAAATAAAAATTAATTATTATAAATAGACCAGTTTAAATACAGGTTTCCGTATTATTGACATAAGCACGTTTTTTCAAATCATTCATATTCGATCAGTACAATTAGCAAACCAATGTTTTATATAATATATATACTAGGCGGCAAAAGAAACTGTGCATTCAGAAAAGTATGATATATCCTAACATAAGTTTGGATATGAAAAGAATTCTTTATTACTCGTCAAGAACAGTCCCTTTAATGTGAGAAATTCACTGTTTCCATTTCATTGTCACGGTCACGGACGTTGTGTGGTTTATTAGAAATACGTCGCAGTCGACATTCCATCTCGTCCCAGATGTGTTCTAGTTAATATTGCGGATAGGTCTGGCGAACTCGTTGAGCATGACAAGACGTCAACGTTGTTCTGTTGCAGGAACTGTTGTGTGATTGGAGCTGTGTGCGGGCGAGCGTTATCTTGCTGGAAGATTATGCCTGGTCCATGACGTGGAAGGAATAGCAGAACAATAGGCTGTCGCGATACCCGGCAACATTCTAATTCACATTAGCAAAGACCAAAGGTGTTCTTTGTTGTGCGGTTACCCCTCCCCTAACCATTACAGACCCACCACCAAAGCGATTCCTCTCAACAACACATGCATTGATCAGCGTAACGTTAATTATGGCGACGGTACACGCGTTGACGGCCATCTGAGCGTGACAGAGTAAACAGGGACTCATCCGGGAACCTAACGTTTCTCCACCAGTGCAAGGGCCGACGGATATGCTGGTTGCACCATCGGAGACGATTTTGTCGATGCTTTGGTGAGAATCGGACGTATGGCAGGTCGACGTGAATGCAGCCCACGTTGTCGTAGACGTCGCCTAACGGTGCTGGGATGAACACGTCTATGGTTGGGGATAGTCCTCGCTGTTGTTGCTGCATGCATTCTGCATTCTGTTGCGCAGATGGGTCAAGACGATCCAACTGTCCTGGGCAGGGGTGGTCATTCTTGGACGTCCTGAACGTGGACGGTCACCAACGTCTTGTCGTTAAAGTGCCTAGCAACTTCCTTTTTGAGTTTGTCCTGCTTCAAGCATTCCAATTGCCTGGTTACGTTGGGCGTTAGATAAGCGTGGCATAATGTAAAATAGTTATTAAACTTTTCAGTTGAAAACTTTCAATTTGCACCGAGTTAAGTGTGGGACTTTGCACATCATGCACGTGCATTTTGCTGTTTATCTTGCGTGCAGTGCACGTGATCATCACAGACAAGTAATCTTGTTGAAAACGTGTTGATTATATCATGACTACTTCGGTATTTGATTCTGACTTCCATATGACAAACGAAATTTTAATGATTTTGAAATTTCATGTGCACAGTTTCTTTAGCCGCCTAGTATATATTTAGAGGTGCGTGATTATTATATTTTATTATATTATATTGTATTACTAGTGTATTATATTATTTTAAATTATATTATAGTATAGTATAACAGTTAACAGGTTTGAAAAGTTAAAGCCAATCTGCCGTCCTGAAATCTTTGTAGTATATTGACTAGAAAAAGGGCAATTTTCGCCGTGTAACTGTATATATGAATTCAACAGAAGATATAGGTATGTTTCAGACTGGAACCAAACATCTGCAGAAGAGTTATCTTTCCCTGATGAGAACAAAAGTTTGCTCCTCCCCGTCGCTCTCCGGTCTCTCTGTCCCTTCCCGGTGGCTGTCTTTGGCTTGGTGGCTGTAACAGCAGCGTCCATGTCGTCTGCCGACTCCATTATCCTGGCCGCAACATCGATTATTACTAAGAATGTTTATAAGGATATCATTGATGTCCAGGTGCGTTCAATTATACAACACGGTTACGTTTAAACAATGGCCAAATTGTGTGAACAAGCTTATAGTTCGTTCTGTTTGGAGTACACCGATAACGCGACACGAATAAAATCTACAATTTTAGGGTTTAGGTCTTAGGATAGGGTTAGTTTATAGGGTACGGGTTCATTAGCAGGATCTGGGAATTAATATATTGTAAGGTTTGTCCATATATCTAATTTGTGACAAATGGTCGCTGTTATTATTCTTGAATTGATGTAATTTGTGTGGCCAATTTTGGTGAGACTTTGTCGGTCGAATCCATGTGCAATGCTTATTCAAGTTTGGTAATAAGGTTCAGTTGTTTATTGGTGTATATTTATTTTCATATATTCTGCTCACACAAAGTAAGGGATATTGAAATATATTTCACTACAGTTTGCTTTGATGCCAGGAATATGACAAAACAATTTATGAATCATGCAGGAAAACATGTTTAGATCATGCACACACAATGTGGCGCCAAATGTGAACAGGGTGTGCACCCTTACACACTAGGGGGTGCAAGTCACTTTTCACACTTGTCATGTAAGGTGTGCAGTACCCATAGAACGTGTTTCTTATGCTCTTAGGAAGCATAAAAGCTCCAAAGAACAGAAAACCATGCGTCGAATGACTGTTGAAGAGCAATTTCGGGCCATTGGAATGCTTCAGGCTGGGCGAACACAGGTTCATGTCGCACGACAGATGGGTGTTTCTTAGTCAGTAATCACCAGACTTTCCCAGCGTCACAGAACATCTGGAAGAGTGCAAGATATGATACGTAGCGGACGTCCTAACGCATCGCAGTTCGAGGTGGTCCAACCCGTTATTGAGGTGATGTGAACTTAGTGATCCGACCCCATGCCTAAACATCATCTTCTGCACGACTCAAACTCGGACTTTTCTGACCTTTACCTGATCAGTGTACACGATTACACCTCTCTTCACCTGTAACTATGTGAATAAGTCTTGATTATATAACCGCTTTGATTATATTTGTTATCATCATCAAATATCCCCTACTTTGTGTGAGCAAATGAAATATTCCTTCCTTTAATTTTCTGTTCCAGAAAAAGCATTGAGGGTCGTTCGTTATGTTTAATGAAATTTCATTTCTAATAATGTTTGTTCCATCTTTTAACAAGGCTAGTGACCGAGCTCTTGTGTGGATCACCAGGATTTCAAGCGTCGTCTTCACAGTGGTCGCCGTTGCCCTGACCATCTTCTCCAAGAACCTAGAAGGCTTGTATCTCATGACATACGACATCATGTATATAATACAGTTTCCTCAGTTCGCGTGTGCTCTCTGGCTGCCCTGTGTGAATGCATATGGCTGTGTCGCTGGCTTCTTCATACCCTTCGTCTTGAGGATTCTGTGTGGCGAGCCGCTTCTGAAGATACCCCCGATAATCAAACTTCCATGGTATGATACTAAAGATGGACAACAGTTCCCGTTTAGGACATTGATTTTTATTTTAAATTTCGTTATTATCATTAGCGTCTCATATGTGACCAATAGATTTATCACAATGCGCAGGACCCTCTGTAAACGTCATATTCCGGAAACTGTTCCGGAAAGACTCGGACCAGATTTCTAATCTGTAACGGATTGTTTCAACTGATTGGTGACATATAATCATAGGCGTACGAAGCGGGATGGTGGGGGGGGGGGGGGGGGGGTGCTCAGAATTCGGAGATTCGGGCACATCAGAGTGTCAAATGTGGTCATTTATCGGGCAAGAAAGTCACTCCCCCTAACTCAGAGGGTGCCATAAGCTTATGCATATAATGATAATACAAACTTGGTTTTATGGGTTATACGTCGGATAATAACACATTATATGCATATGCAGTGACGTCACTAGAGGGTTATGGTCATGGTGCGGATCGAACCGAGTGACTGATTGTTTTCAGTTTTTCTCTCTCCAAATATTAACAAGGGTAATGGTATCCAAGAGACGAGGCAGGTGTGGTCGGGGTGATACCATGAGTTATCGCATCCTGTGACACCAGCCCTATAATGTGTCTGTTTACAGGGTCAGAATCTACACAGGATCAGTGAATGTTTTTCCAAGTAGAAGCTGTTGATCAAGAAACATATAAACTACTCAAAAGAAGTTAAGGGTCAATCCTCATATAAACATGAACTGATATAATAGATTTTGCTGTTTAAAGATTTTCCGGAACAAGCCATATGAGCATATTTTCAGAAAGGATGTTTTACGCAATATTGTTACTGCTGAAAATGTACCAATTACCTTAAGGGTCAGGTGAACATTTAATGTTGAAGGTTACTGAATTAAAAGACAATTTCCTTTACTTGAAATGTTCCTCAAAATAAAAAAATCATGATGTATTCATGCAACCTTTTCACATGCAGTTCATGACGGTCACTTTAAACATGCACACATTGGCACGTGACATGTGCACCAACACATTATCGTGTGGATTTCGGATGGATGGCTTCTTGATAATAAAATATCATTATCACTATGTTTGATCCTAAACATCTTTTGAGTAGTATATATGAATAGTTATTCTCATCAGAGGACTGTATCGAAGTGAACTATAATATACTGTCTCACTTTTTCTAAAAGCATTTTTTTCATGAGATCGAGGAAGTAGAATATTTGCAAAGGTAAAGATTGATTGGAATGTTTACGCAATGTGTCCGCCAGCCTTCCCCACCTCTGCTTCACTGACAAACCATTAAGACTCCATAAGTTATATATCTCTGCAATCTATTTATTTTTTACTCTTGACTCATGCAATCTGTTTAATTCTCCGAAATTATCTGCACGCTGTTTACTTTGAAAATCTTTCAGCGCCCCCTCCCATACAAATCAAATGGTCGCTCCTTTAGAGCTGAGTATTCTACTATTGATAACGTGTTCACTTTATTTCTTCTTATACCGAAATATGTGTCGACAAGTAATTAAAAAAGTTATGCTAATTTTGTAGACATTAAAAATGCATTTGATTCTGTAGATAGGAACAAGTTATGTTTGAAATGTTTTTAGCTATTCAACTTGCAAAAAGTCTTAAACCAGCACGATTCCGTGACAATCTTTACTAGACGTACGGGCAGAACACAACGATATCATACACCAAGCAAGTACTTTAGAACCAGAATTGCGTGTGTGTGTGGGGGGGGGGGGGGGTGAGAGAGAGGGAGATATGTGCATGTCGTGCTGTGTCCGTGTGTGTGAGACTGTCTGATAAAAACAAAGGTGGGGGTTTAGAATTAATATGCATGTATTCATTAATATCAAACTTTTATGTTTTATGTTTTGCGATTGTTTCATACACATTTCGTATTCAATTGCAAGTAACGATATTAAAATCATGATGTACAAGATCTTAGTTGCTTTCTTTGAAATAATCACTTACATTATTTTTACTGTGTACTCACTAATCAGTATTGACATGTTTTCCTCTCACTTTCAAAAGAAAATAAAGATATTTTCCACAGTGATTATACTTGTGTAGTTATCTCTTTATACATACATGTATGTAAATACACCTCAATCAATTGTATCAATGGTTTCTTCCCTTTGTCGCACACGATCCTATTTGAAACATGTTGTTATATTGTTATATTGTATTGATACTTTAATTCAAAATGAGAGAGAGAGTTTATTAATTGCTGCATGTGAGCCTTGTGGTCCTAAATCACAGTTATCACGTGAAAGTATATAATTATGTACACTTGAATGCAGCACTTGCTTAATCTATCTCTGCTTCTGTGTTCTCATTCAGTGAGCAAGACGATGTAATTTGGCCAACATTCAAACTTGAGAAGTCCAAGTCACATACCCTTTGTTGTCGTCATACATTTCAACATTTTACACCAGACATAGGCGTATATCGAATACAACTGCATTTGCAAGGGAGCTACCCATTTCACACAAAACGGCGCCTTTTGGACAAGGACATCTTAAATATAAAGAAAGATAACATTTGGAAAGATTTAACTGGACTTTGGTCGTTTTTCTTTTGAAGTGCATAACCCAAATTATTACAACCATGAAACGCAATAAACGCAATTTTTAAATTAAATATGGAACTAAATACCCTTTTAAAAAAAATTTTTTTTTAATATTTCCTAATTTTGAAAACATGCCTCCTGAGCTCGTCTAACGTATAACATTCTTTGAATCATATGACACCTATAGATACTCATGCCGTTTCGTTTCCATTGCTTTATTAACCCTTCGTTTCAGGAAAAATAACAATTGATTTGATCTCTAGGCCTCATTGATCACTGTACTTCTCTAGAATATCCAGTTTTCAAACCATCCAATCAAAACAATATCATAAGCATGCACGTAGGAGTAACTTAATCATTTACAAATATCTCTCTTGTAATACTTTCATCTATATGAGCTTCTGGTTCTAAATTCATATTTAAGGAACTTGGAAGACATTTTAATATTTTGTACCGGGAATAGTTTGCTCCAGCAAAATATACTGAACTCCATTGAAAATGCACCACCTGTAAACGTGTGGATTTCCAAGAGCAAAAATGAGCAATCAGTGTAGATTTCACATACTTTTATAGAGCAATCTTTGGTAAAGAAAAGAAAAAGAAAAAAAAACAATCCACAAAAACAGTTAACTTTTTATTCAGCTGATCATGAAAGGCAGAATGACGAGGTCAAAATGGAAAATCAGTAGCCTGTATGACCACCGTTAGCAGCAGCACAAGTTGTGTAATGTCTCCTCATTGAACAGATAAGTCTCTGAAAAATGTGCTGGGGCACCGCATTCCACTCTTGGT
>JAUELE010265239.1:0-10202 GCA_031471655.1 Diodora aspera | reverse complement strand
TAGTTGCCACAGTTCTCTAGTAGTAGCAGTAGTTGCCACAGTTCTCTAGTAGTAGCAGTAGTTGCCACAGTTCACTAGTAGTAGCAATAGTTGCCACGGTTCTCTAGTAGTAGCAGTAGTTGCCACAGTTCTCTAGTAGTAGCAGTAGTTGCCACAGTTCTCTAGTAGTAGCAATAGTTGCCACAGTTCTCTAGTAGTAGCAATAGTTGCCACAGTTCTCTATTAGTAGCAGTAGTTGCCATTGTTCTCTAGTAGTAGCAGTAGTTGCCACAGTTCTCTAGTAGTAGCAATAGTTGCCACTGTTCTCTAGTAGTAGCAGTAGTTGCCACAGTTCTCTAGTAGTAGCAGTAGTTGCCACAGTTCTCTATTAGTAGCAGTAGTTGCTCCGGTTCTCTAGTAGTAGCAGTACTTGCCACAGTTCTCCAGTAGTAGCAATAGTTGCCACAGTTCTCTAGCAGTAGCAGTAGTTGCCACAGTTCTCTATTAGTAGCAGTAATGCCAGTTCTTGTATCTGTTCATGCTGTAGTAGTGTTCAAGTATTATCAACATTAGTAGTGGTGGTAGTACCGGTTGTAACAGTGGCTCTTTTAGTAGCAGCAACAGCGCGAGGGGAGCAGCAGAAGAAGTAATAGAATTGGTAGAAGTGACAAAAGTAGTAGTCGTAATAGTAGTGGTTTAACATACACACAGACGATACACGCATCAGAAAGTTACAAATGATATTTTTTTTATGGAAGATGAGGTCGACATATCGACGCGTAAAATTGACGGAGGACCCTATCAGATTACCGGTGTCTACGAGATCGAAGAATTCAGTTTCTTCACATCGATCCGTCGCAGGAAGCATGACACTGCTCGAGCCTGTACTTATTTCACCATACTCATTTAACCAGACGATCAATAACAACAGGCATGGTCACATTTCTCCAAATACTGTATGTAGTATTAACACAATACAGATGGAAAATTGTTGCTAATGCATAAAGAGGGGTGTTTATGAAAATTGTATCATTTTCATAGTTAACGTGGCGTGTTGATAGTAATACACGCCAATGCAGCTGCCAAGCTACAAATAGCACCAATAATATATGAACAGATATCCTAGAAAGACAGTCATGATTACTGTTTCCTGTAAATTTATCATTGTCAACCGCCATCTTGATTAGGGCCGAGGTCAAGGGTCAATCTGATCGATAATCCCCAGCGGGAAATACACACGTGCCGGCATGGAAAGTCAACAGGTGTAGAAGGGTACTTCATTTGTCCGTGTTGGTTTTGGTATAGATCAGTTCCGTCTACAAACACACCACGCTTGTGTTGACTGGTTCAGGAGCAGACGATACTCTTGCTCTACATAATCGTCATGTCGACTGCTACTTCCGTCACGGTTTATAAGCATGTTGACGAGCAGATCACTATCGTTTAGACATTTGTCAAGACTCTCTCGCTTCCCAATTGATAAGAAGACGTACCTCTTGTAGAACAGTAGACTTCCAAGACCCCTTAGGCGGTCCAATTGCATAAATATATATACTATTCAGAAGAAGTTAATGGTCAAACATAGTGATAACACTGTGCTGTTTACAAGAAGCAGTGCATCCAAAATCTACATGATAGCATATTGGCACATAATGTCGTATCCCAATGCGTGTATGTTTAAAGTAACAACCATGAACAACACATGCAAATGCTGTATGCGCCGCTTCATCATGAATTTCAGATGTTCAGGAACATATCACATGAAGCAAAGTTTTCCAAAGTTCAATAACCTTCGGCATTAACCTTTCACATGACCTTTAAGGTAATTAGTAATTTTGCTCTAATGGCTAGTTTCGGGAAATCTTCAAACAGCAAAATCGATTATATGAGTTGATGCTTACATCAAGTTTGATCCTTAACTTATTTTGAGTAGTATATAAAAAGAAAGTGCTGGAAACAATGTGTTATCCTATCTGTGCCTTAGGTAGGGGAGCAGAGAACAGTGGCATAGAGTAAGGTTATGTTTACAATTTCTTTACTCAGGGTCATGACTAGACTGACTAGTCTCTGAGTGTTTTCTCTCTCTGTTGCATAGTTATTTTAGGTAAGCATAAATGTATTAAAATTGTGTTTCCTCTGCCGACGTTCAGACTGGTTTATCAGTATTCCTTAGACTTGCAATTTTTATAAACTGCAAAGTCTCTTAGGTAATGACTTGCTGGGTCTGTCAGACAGGTCCACTGGAGAAGGTTCTCGACTAGCCGCCTTAGCACCGACAAAAGCCATAACAAGATTATGTTCATTTCTAGCAATGAAATCATGGTTTTGGTTAATGTACAGTGTAGCCAATGAGCAGGTGTTTTGTAAAACAATCAAAGTATTGTCCTCGACAAAGCTTTTTAAAGCGTTATTCTTTTCATGAAACATGAATTTTTAATCAAAGATGCGTTGATGTTTCGGGTAAATGAAATAAATGATGCTATGATTGGAGGTCATGACACTTCCGAGTCAGATTTTCTGGCGGCTTGTCTATTTTGCTGCAGTGTTCTCCCTTTGCGTTGCTTCTCAAAAAGAAATCATAGCATGACTCGCAAAAGATGAACGACAAAAGCACGACAAGGCTGCAGTTTCAAATTTGAAAGGGTTGTTACAGACCATTCATTTTAAGCAAAGCAGTGCTTCGATGCAAATGTCCCACATATTTATGGACGTTTCCTGTTCAGAATGTGATATGAAAACACTGAACTAATAATATGACATTTGATAGTAAAACTATGTTTGATCATCGGAGTCTGCAAATCGTTCAAACAAAAAATAAAGAACATTATGTTTAGAGCATTTGGGAGCTGAACGTGTCTTGGCTAGTAACAATATCCCCAATCAGTTGCATATTCATCATATTTACGTCTTCTATAACATGGCCATGTCCATGGACGGAAGCGGTCAGCTGGTATTGATCTGCAGGGACTGCAATAGGTTCATTACCCACTACCAAATGTTGGTGGTGCTCTAATTACAAAGTCTTCTAATGCAAAGAACAGAATCCTGATTGCTGAACATGTAACTCAATGCCAGAGCAAGGACTTGCCTTCCTGAAATTTGAAATGTATTGATAAACTGATACCAGAATAAGAGAGTTTCGAAACACCTGTTCATTGAATAAATATAGTCGATGAATTATTCTCTTTATTTTTTTCTTGCATCTTCCTTCAAGAGTCCAGATTCTTTTATGCAATGGTAAGGCTAGATTTGAATATTTTCAGGAAGAACTCTTCAGAGCTCTAAAATGTCATTGTTATGGACCTGTCTTGATATTTCTCTGATATACTGACTTGCTTGCTCCTCTAATGGTAAGTTTAACCATGTGAAAAAGATGCATGGATATTCAAGCACTAATATTCAAGCACTAAGTTTAAATTAGCTTATAAAAACGTTGCCTTTGAGGATTAAAGATATTATATTCAACTCAGCGTTTGAATGTTGACTATTGCGACAACGATGACAGTGGTGATTATGATGATGGTGATGGTGATGGCAGCGGTGTAAATTATTTCAGAAATCTTGCTCTTGATAGTAACAGGGCTTGAACCAAACCCATAGCGGTCGTGTCCATCAGGGCATAATCATGGTTGTGTTAAATATGTGCAGAGTGATAACCTAATGCCCTTTAATCTAATACGCTCTATTATTTGTTTGGAATTAACAGCATTTGAACCTTACACAGTTTACGCTGAGCAATCCAATCTGAACCATTCTGATTCTGCGGCATTTTATTGGATAACAAAGATCGAGAATTCAAATGGCGGTCGTGTGTTATTGATGCTTTGACAAAAAGACTTCAAAATTCTCTTGAAATTCTTCAAAGAGTTATTTTAAGCTTTCTTCTGGCTGGATGTAATAGATCTTTTATACGCAAAGCCTCAACTAGCCCATCGTTCAATTCAAGAATACTTCTATTATATAAGCAGCACGTTTTATACATTAGCAAAGCCAGACGTGGCCCCTTTCTCGGTAACTTTTATATTTTCGTGACTTCTTGCCTATATTTATACACAAAGTGAACACATCTCAAAACAGCCTTACAACTTCCTTTCTTTGGTCACAGACTTCCGCCATTTACATTTACTGCGAGCATGTGGACAACGGCTTCCGGTTAGTACTGATGTAAGGCTTCGGATAATAAGAAATGTCCGCATCATTGAGCTGGAAAAATTCCTCGACTGCTTTTCGCTGTGTCGATAATAGAAAAGCAGTAACAGGTATTCATGTCTGACAGAAAGTGAGGTCTCTGATTCTTTTTTAATCTGCGCATGCTCAGAAATTAAGGGACACACTTCCAATTACTGATTGTCAGGCTATTTGAATGTTTCTTCCACATTTGATTACGCAATTGGCAATGCGGTGCCTGAAGTAAGAAATCTATCAAACTGTCGTTTTTCCTTTCTCATTCCCGAGACTCGTAGCCCGAGGGGAATTGGGAATCGCTGAGGCGACTCGAAACTCAACCCCTTGAGAGCTTCTCCCAAGGGATCTCCAGTTTCATACCATGAAAAATACATTTGTCTTCTCACGACGTCGGAGAGTCCTTCAAATCTCGCTGTTTCTCGTTCTTCTTCGTGAGTGTACGATAGGTTGACGTGTTTACAGCTTCCTCCATACTTGCAAATCGGGTGTCGCGTCTGCCTCCATCCTAATCACCACTTGTGGCAACTATCGGCTTCAGTTCCATCCTTCACGTTTAATTATAGGATTAGAAAGGGATTAGAACAGCATGGCGGTTAATACACTTTTTTATATGCATGTATCCATAGCAACCAGGGAATGTAACACGTGCCGAGGATACGATGCCATAATAGATAAAAATCCTTTCGTTCTGTCGCCAGAGGATATATTAAGCACAGCAAAAGGCTTATTCATTGTTTGAGGGTTGGTTTATGGGCTTCGCTCGTGTCTATTGAACTGACAGGAATCTCAGGTTAGAATGACACGGAGACACTGGGAAATATATCTCACAGAGGACTAATTTGTCATTTAAATAATTTATACAATGACCTAAATTTAAAGAATGTCTCTTTTCTGAAGTTTATCAGTTTTAATTTTTCCGAAGGTATTTTGGTAAAAGGTTAAAGACATTCACATATGTTTCACGACACATGCAGTTAGTATGCTACATAAAGACGTATTATTAACTATTTTGTTCGATGACATCATTCAAAGATTAAATTCAATCAATATTTTAGTTTACACAGGGGTTTTCTTTTCTGCAGTTGTCCCCATGGTCTGTACGATAACTAAGACCCACGGTTTAGGGAGCATTAGCCAACACTAATATCACTATAAATGAATAGAGAGCAATATTCTCCATTGCCTTTGTCTGTCTACTGTTTCTGTACGTGTAAACAGGGTTGATCAGTAAGACAAGCATTGCATGGAGAGCAGATCCCTGACGTGAAGGAGATCAATGAAAAACAGCAATGAAGATCTCCTTCCTGTAATGCAGCGGCTCTCCGAGGTATAATAATAGTGGTATTTCTGGATTTTCTATTATTCAACATTCGCTAAACTTGTTTTATACGAGACAAAAAAATGGATTGTTTCCTATCTGACCTTTAGCTTGAAAAGTTCTTCTGTCAATAGATCGGGAAAATTGAGACGTGTGCCCTTGCCCTCTGCTCTCAGGCATTGATTGTGTCAAACAAATGTGGAAGCGTTGCTCTGGCTTGACTTTATCCTCAACGGCCGCCGACCAGTAGGTCATATCCTCACTGACACGTCGTCTTCGCGTCACTCAGCGCCAACAGTGTCCCTTCAGTAAGACGAGGTACCGAGGTTCTGATCGGTCCAGACAAGCAGGTGTACTGATGTCTGAACCATTCTTAGACCACGAAGGTTGGAACAAGAAAATCGAAGGAGATTTTATTTACCAGAAACGCTGATGACATGAAAATAGGGTTTTGTCTGATTATGAGTTCACCGCAGTCCAGTTATTAGCTTTCACGAAGATGTAGGATATTGTAACCGGTTGGCATAAGATGCCCTTCACGAAAAGATTCTGTCAGATCCGTTTCACGGTGTTATTGAGACATGAATAATTCTAAGATCGCTTAAAAAATTGGGACGTCCTTATAGGTGAAGGCTGCGAGGGGAGGTAAATCTGTCACACTTTCCAATAGTGGCACCAACAGTATTTGTCGTATGTTGGAAGCTTTTCATTTTTAAACACTTCGAGCTCTACAAGTGAAGGGCATGTCAACGAACATTTCTATACAAGGAAGTAAGATTTATGCCTAATTTGCTAGTTTCCTGCAGACCTTCATCGTCAGAGGCAAGCTGCAAGGAAAGGTAAAATGGAAATTATGTTTATCTCTTTATTTAATCCACATTTTAGTAGTAAAATTGAAATTGGGGGTTAAATTAAATGCGAATAAAATGCTACGCAAATAACAAAAGGAGGAATGAAACATTAATACAGCTCTCTAGTTTATTAATATTGGAAAGCCGCCTGACAACTGTTTTGAATAGATACTAAATGCGTGTACTGATCGATGGGACTCTAACAGATATCAGCCTTACAACTATTGCCCAATAGTCACATTCAACCGCCCCGGATAGTAGGGAATGTATCAATCGGTTGTCATGGAAACTGATTCGTTGTTCATATGCACAAGTCTATTGGCGAGAACTACAGAGCATGGGGTTATGTTTCACATTTCCCTCAATCCATAGTAACCATGGTGTAGAATGGTGGTTGGTACACTAAGGTCCCGGATTCTCAGGAACTCCGTATGGTGTACGTAGTGTCCTGAAACTTGGCAAGGATAACGCGTGCTGTCAAATGACAAATTAGACGCTAGTTATTGATTTATGCACTTTAGATGTCTGACGCCTTATCATGTTCGTTATGTAGATATATAATTGAATTTGACTGTCTAGCAATGCTGAGGTTGTCGAATATTCTGACCGGACATACGTTACATCGGACACCATGCGTGTACCCTGACAACATCATAGAATACCACTTGGAATTGTTTGTTTTACGGATATTTCAATTAACCGCAAAATGAGCGAATAAAGTTATTTACAGAGGATAAAAGTTTTTTTTTGCATTTAATTTTGCAAAGTGTTCTCTGAAAGTTTTTTTCTGCGTCATCATGATCCAATTAAATAATTAATTAAAAACCGCATCTCTCAGATTTCGTTAAATCAATCAATTTCTGTCCTGCATGCTTCATCCTACTGCTACTATACTGACGTCCAAAAGAAATTATACCAAATGATTTCAATTATTTTCCATTACGTCTTTTTGCCATAGTTGATCAAAAGGGTGCTTGGATTTCGGTGAGTGTAATTTGATTGATATCATCTCATTGATAAACCTTCCAAGTCTTGAAGGGATACCTCTTGTATATCCAACGCATTTGTGAACTTATTCAGTAGTCTCTCAAAATCTTGGTATAGTTTCTTTTGGACGTCAGTATATTATAGTGAGCTTAGGGAGTTGGATGCAGGGAAACCTGCGAGGTACGTAAAGTATGGATGAGTGTTATACTATCATTGAACAGTGCACCAGCAGAAAGATTGTCTATCCTTTTTTTAAATCTTAGGTTAGCCTAGACTTTTCAATATTTCACATCGAAGGCTTTCTGTCTTGTCGATGTTTACGATGCCAAATTATAACATACGAGTAATTAAATTTGTTTTAGTTAGTATAGTAAGTATTTCTCAATATTATTTGAATCTAGTCTCGTTTCAATGGGTTCATCTGTGTAATAACCCTCCATCAAAGATTTAACACCATTCATTGCAAACACGAAACATATGTTTAATATGAAAATGTCCATTTCTATGTGTAAGGCTTACGTCAAACGTCGTCGCTAAATGGCAATACTGACAAGCTGGCTCAGAGCAATTCTATATACACAGCAGCTTGAATTGAGTTTGTCAAACAAGCCTCTATCATGATGACACACTCCGGATAGCAGCTTTACGGAAAACGTTTTGATGTGCAACCGCTTGCCTTTTCGCAAACACATGTTCTTCTACATAACATGTTCTTCTATACAATGTGTGAAAACTGGCCAGTTGGTTGGAGCAACAACGCATCTGATGTTACTCGCCTCCATTCCCCGTATTGCACGTATCCTTTCCACCATTGCTGGCCTCGGGCAGTGTTAGTTTATTACATAAGAAAGTCAGTTCATTATACAGGAAAGTGGTGGAGTTAGTTTATTATATAGGAAAGTGGTAGAGTTAGTTTATTACATAAGAAAGTCAGTTCATTATACAGGAAAGTGGTGAAGTTTGTTCATTATACAGGAAAGTGGTGGAGTTAGTTTATAATATAGGAAAGTAGGAGAGTTAGTTTATTACATAAGAAAGTGGTGGAGTTAGTTTATAACATAGGAAAGTAGGAGAGTTAGTTTATTACATAAGATAGTGGTGGAGTTAGTTTATTATATAGGAAAGTGGTAGAGTTAGTTTATTATATAGGAAAGTGGTGGAGTTAGTTTATTAAAAAGGAAAGGGGTGGAGTTAGTTTATAATATAGGAAAGTGGTGGAGTTAGTTTATTACATAAGTAAGTGGTGGAGTTAGTTTATTATATAGGAAAGTGGTAGAGTTAGTTTATTACATAAGTAAGTGGTGGAGTTAGTTTATTATATAGGAAAGTGGTGGAGTTAAATTATTAGATAGGAAAGTGGTGGAGTTAGTTCATTATATAGGAAAGTGGTGGAGTTAGTTTATTATATAAGAAAGTGGTGGAGTTAGTTAATTATACAGGAAACTGGGAGAGTTAGTTTATTATATAGGAAATAGGTGGAGTTAGTTTATTATATAGGAAATAGGTGGAGTTAGTTTATTGTATAGAAAAGTTGTGGACGAGTGGAAGCAGTGAACCCCGTTGCAATTCTACGGCTGGTGCCGATGATGATGACATGATAATGCTACAAATGTGAACACTTACATTGCCCCTGATTCACGCTGCAGCATTATTACCCTAGTCCTTAGAACAATGCACATCTCACAATATTCATCAACTCCCCGGAGAGTATACAACCCAAACTGCCATTCAGGCGCTGGAAAGTTGCCGGTCACATAACGGTCACTTTCCGATCAGGTATACCCGATGTCAGCTGGGTGAACTGAGGCAATTTACGAGCAAGTCACTTCCCCAAGGTGACACCACTGACATTGCCAGTGTCTCAGTGTGAGACAGCACGAACCCTGACAGCGTATTAGATTACTGCTTTTATCTGACAACGTACCAGAAAATTGCTTGGTAAAACAAGATTGACTGCTACAGATTCCAGCTTAGACTCGAACACAGTAGTCAGGGGCACTTGGTCAGATGATTCACAGATTGAGCTATCTCTTCTTACTGAATATTGACTGTACAGTCCTCGCCTGATGCCTTCATTAGAGCCAATCTCGTATTGAAGATGACCCGTAATATGTTTATTCCAAACCCTTGTTTCCAATCATCTGTGTATGATAACCAGCTTTCTTGGTCCGTAGCTCAGCAATTTGATTTCTGGCCAGTCGGATCTACGTAAGCATGCAATATCCGTACTGTCACGTGACGAACAGGAAAAGTTCAGGAGACGAATAATAGTGCTCTGCTTGACCTTTATTGTGCTGTTTTCCAGATATATATAATTACATAGATAAGACAAAGGAAATTTGCTAAATTAATTTATACACCAGAATACAATAAAACAACAAAAGGATATTATCTTTTCTGTGGCAATGGAGCAATCCTGCTTCATTATTAAATATTGTGCCATAAGTCAGTCTGGTTCAAAATAAGTCTAGCTAGGAATATAAATTGCGAGTAGAAACCAGCCTCTTGAAGGAACAAATAAAAATAATTGTTTCATTTTTAACATCTTGTTTTATTCATTAGGTTGCGACCATTTTATGTTTTATATGGGGGTGATTTTTTCGTGCAAAATACTTTATTTTATCTCATGGCATGATACAATATATCTTTCTCTTAGATGATTGCTGAAAAACTACTTGTTTTAAATATCAGGGTATGCTTAATTTTTATGTAATGACAGGCATATAAAATGTATTAAAACGTCGAAGATGAGAATTAATTGGGAAAACAGTCATGAAACATTATATAATTATATACTTAAATAAATAAATATGTACATATATCTTTTTTACTCTTGACTCATGCAATTTATTTATTTCCTCCAAAATTACCTGCGAACTATT
>JAUELE010265228.1:0-10202 GCA_031471655.1 Diodora aspera | reverse complement strand
TCAAAGTTATATTTTATCAAACTTTTTGTCAGAAATATTTATCAAAACATTGCAGACCCTTTTAATAATGACTTCAAGACATCACAAACACATTATATACATCGTACTTGCCCAAATCTAATTAATATTTGAAGTATGAAGTATGAATAATGAATGCTCCGTGTGACAGCTTCTTGAATGTTGAGCCATGAATAACGAAATTTAAATGATGAAGTAGGAATTCTCCGTGTGACGCCTGTCTAGTGGTGTTCTCTTCCCGTGTACATCTTATACATATGTTGCGTTATGACTTAAATATGTCCCGTGTAACGTAATTCCTTTAGTCAGCTCATTTGTTTGGTTTATCACATAACTTTTAAAGTGGACAACCGTAGGAGCAAATGAGTACACTGCTTTAAGTGACATGTCTGAAAGTGGCCGCTGGAATTCCACCAAACCGAGCAGGACGTAATCTCCAATAAGCAAGTATGAAAGCTTATACAAGCTTTACACGATATCTTCCCTGCAACTACCAAGCCATTTTCAACCAGACTTGACAGAAAGTATCCTCCTTTGGAAAGTTTAAATTGGCGAACGGAAAGCCACCACATTATTTCAACTGATTTCTCCCTGTGGGTGAGGTAGCGCCAGGTCTCTGTCGTTGTCCTCAGTTCTGACTAATGACGAAGACAGTGAGATTGTTAAGGATTACAAATATATTGGCATAATTATTGAGTCTAAACTATCCTTTAATGAAAATACAAATTTTACCTACAATAAAGACCAACAGAGATTACATTTCCTAAAGCGATTGAGACATTTTAAAGTAGATGCTACAATTATGACGCTGTTTGACAAGAATTTTATACAAAGCATTTTAACCTTTAAGTTCTACTGTTGGTATGGGAACTTGTCTGTTCAAAACAGAAATAAAATCTTCAAAACTAGTAGTAAAATCATTAATTGACACTTCATTAGATAGTATGAGCACAATATTTGAACTACAGGCACTGAAGAAATTCATACAATCTGGAATGACGATCAACACATCTTCTTTGGGGAACATGATTTCTTGCCGTCCGGCCGTCGACTTCGTGTGCGGATAATGAGAACAAGCAGGGCACGACAGTCATTCATAGCAGCCAGTATTAGAATTTTATATTGAACTTTATTCTTAACTGTTGTCTCTTAGGCAAGTGATGTAGCTGTCATCTTATATTCTATAGTAATATATGATATGTATATACTACTAATGTATTCTTATGTACTCCCGTCACCTTACTCCTTGTTCTTTCTTATTTTTGTATCTTAACTCATGTTATTTGTTTACTTTACTTATGAAGAGATCTTACATGTACGTTGTAACTCAAATTTTTCTTCGGGATAATAAAGTATTATCTTATCTTATCTTGATATTACATGACATTAAATGTGGCATTACGAGGGGTGATTCGTATGTTTTGAGCTTCACAAAGAACGAATTGCGTAATTGCTTATATTTCTCTTGATCGCAAATATGTGGGTTGTTCACATAAGAAATACATTTTATATAATATTCGATCAGGTTTTCACTTTGTTGTTATTTATCGTCAGGAGTACATGCATGTAACTTGAGAAATGAACTTGAAAAACGTGCTTACGATTAGGGTTGTTGCAACCAAATGCTGTAAAGACATCACTACACAGAAAGTACATGTACTTCTGTATTCAATCCCAAAGGGACTGCTTCTGGGCGACGCCACTTTGCGATCACACAACACATTTACTGCGGGTATCGCTGCGTATTAATCATGGCGGTTCCATAAACATATTCGGGTCGAGTATTTGGGGAGTTACGCCTGGTGTAAACTGTATTATTTTACAATTATGTTACGGTTTAGAACCCACATATAGAAAGGTGGAATAGTTACTCCGGACTAGTCTGAGGAGTGACTCCACTTGAAGTGTGTGTGTGAGGGGGGGGGGGGGATGAGTTGGTGTAAACAAACGTGGAGCGAATCCTGGTGCGACACCCGGAGTTAACCCGTTAGTGAACATAGTATCATATTGTGCTGTACAATCCCAACCAGAAGCCTGCTCGTTACACAAAGGAAATATCTGACACCAAATCCAAATCAGACAACACCCACGAGTCCGTGAAGGAAAACCTTACTAGTGTTGCACTCCCGACGATGACAAGGAGCGACCCACCGGAAAACCAATCAACACGAATGAAGATCAGAGCACACATTAATGTGGTGTGCAAGCCACTGACCACAAATAGCGATCATTATACGACCTAATCAAGTGGCATCTTGATCTTTGCCTCACTATGAATTGGCTTCTTTTCGGTTTAATGAATTCTCCAATTAGTATAGGGAAGAATTATGTTGTTGATGCGTTAACCTTGTGCCGTGCAAGCCACGTTTAATTGCTCTGATGCATGGCCACGTTGCAAGAATCGATGAAGCTTAACTTTAAGGCATTGGTAAAACGGAGTTTCATTTTGTGTCATAGCTGTACTCCTTGGTATCAATTTAGGGAGCGACCATTTGATTTTGATGGAGCGGGCGCTTGGCGGTTTTTAAAATAAATCGCTTGCAGACAATTTTTGAGAAAATAGACTGCTTGAGTCAGGACTAAACAAACTAAATAGATTTCAGTTTATAATTATGAAATCGATCATGAAACTTTCAATTAACCTTAATGCATCAATTTTAGTTACATTTTATATTTCTGTGGTTACATAAAAATCAAACCTAGCTTGTTGGTTATCGTCTACGAAAAAAGTAGACTTTTCCATGCCGTGAGACGCAAAACAAATAGTCTGAAGAGAAAAACCGTCCAGACCGCACCCTAAACATGGGATGATTGCTCCCTAATGTATTTTTAAAAGATGTAAACGTTTTTTCCTATTTGTGACTAATATATAAAAGCAATGTAACAAGGTATAACATTAGATTTAATGACACAATGAACTCTACGACGAAGTTGCAATTATAGAATCATGTGAAAATGCAAACAGATTTATAGCAAACCTCACACAACATGAATTCTGTTTCTTGCAGCTGTAACTGCAGGCTTATAACTAAATATGCTCGTCATAAAATCAAAGATATTGATGTAGAGAGGTTATTGAAGCTTGTTTTATGAGAAAGTTGTTGGTTTCGTGCAAATACAACCAGTCATGCATGATCATTTCGTCTAGTTATTAGCGCTCTGTGTTCGCCCGTTAAAAGACACCGGTCTGGTCCAGACGGCTACAGAGACATAGGAGACAACAGCCACGACTCAAAGGATTATTTGAACTGAATCTTTCCGATGCAAGGAGAATACGAATCAGTATAATCTGACACAAAATCGATGCAGCAAAGTATTTTCTTTGATGTTCAACATCGAAAGATATTTTGATAAATATGCCGAGTATATTCAAAAACTAAACTTCTGCGAAGGTTAAAACATTGATGGTAGTATCTAAGAAATCTGACAAGGCATTCGACATAAAGGTTACACTCATTATATTGTTGTTATCTTGTCTACCTCTGTTCGCTGTTTACATGCAGTCAAGATCCAAGCTGGCACTGCTTGTAAACTGATTTTTCGTATTTGTCCAACAACACATTAGTCCGACCCGACTGTGTACATTAGATGTAAACAAATCGAGTTAAAATCAAATAAGGGGTCAAATTCAATATTGTCTTTTCAAGAAACAACATTGGGAACGAGAAATGTACGTAAACACATATCATGATTGATCCACAAACCGTAGGTATGTTTGTTACTTTTACCTGCTCTCTAATATTAAAACATCTCAGAACCCCCTGGATGATCTTGATGTGTACATTGTTACGTTCTACTTTATATCGTTTACTATGAATAGTAAGCGATTAATGTTTCACGCCAACTGTGACCTTGCACAGTAGGAGCACTTCGCGGAGGCACTGCAAGGAATTGAAAGGACAGGCTATTTGAAAGTACAAAGTGAATTCGCCTCAATCTATAAGGATAAAAGGGATAAGCGTTATTTATTCACGCAAATACGTTTGTAATGTCTTATCTATAGTTAATATTATTTATTTAACACAGAATGCACACAACATATTTCGTGCTCGGTAACATGCATCCTACTTAAATAATAAATACTTTATTTCCGAGTTGGGAGTTCTTTTTACAATTTGCAAGTGCATTTCAACAGATCACATAAACGGGACAAAAAACAGAAGACACGTACACAGAACTGATTCTAACGCGATCACAAGCAGATAACTATTAAGACTATGTCATAATAATGCTTATAATTTACAGTCATTAAAAAGGCGAATGATTGTAGAAATAAGGACTTTACGGCTCGATTGGTTCTAAACGGTGGCTTAAAATATCGCCTTATAGATGGTAAAAGAAAAACATATTTATGTTTTAAGAAAAATGACCAGTTAAGATAAAATGTTTCTTTTAAAACTCGTCTGTCACAAGCGCAAAAATGAACACCTGCTATAAAACAATGATAAAATTGAGACACGATGTGCGAGCTGGTATTAATAGACCTCGAGATTCATATAAAATGTAGTCACGGTTGACATTTCTTTGGTATGGCATCAGTGACAGAGTTAAACGCGAGTTTCGTGTCTAAAAACGTTCCAACATATATACGCATATTCAGATCGCTTTTACAGGCTCATCATGAGTAACAGGTAACAGAAGTAGAGTGTCTGGCTTGGATCACAAATCAACTGTACATTTTTTAATCTTCTTAGTATTTACTGTGAGATGGTTTCTGCTTCACCTGTTTAAAAAGTCAGATATGTCATTTCTATAAGTGTTCATCAGTCCAAATGTTTAAGGTTAGGATTGAATTAGTGTTATTGTTAGGTGACGTTTTCTTAGGGTTAGTTTACCGTTAGTGCAGGATTAAGATAAGATATATGTTTTGAGTTAGCCAAATGAGATGCAGGGCTAATGGACCATCTGGTTGTCGGACAACTCCCTTGTAAACATTAGACTAATGAGATGCAGGTCTAATGGACCATCTAACTGTCAGATAACTCCCTTGTAAATTTTAGACCAATTAAATGCAGGGCTAATGGATCATCGAACTGTCGAACAACTCCCTTGTAAACTTTACTCCCTTGTGAACTTCAGACCAATGAGATGCAGGTCTAATGGACTGTCGGACAGTTCTTTTGTAAACTTTAGATCAAGAAGATGCAGGGCTAATGGACCATTGGACTTTCGAATAACCCCCTCTCGTAAACTTCACTACAATGAGATGCAGGGTTAATGGGCCATCGGACTGTCGGACAACTCTCTTGTAAACTGTAGACCAAAAGATGCAGGGCTAATGGACTGTCGGACAACTCCCTTGTAAGCTATAAGGAGTCGGACAATGGTGCTTATCTGAACAAGCCATTCATCTGTCTTCTTTCACTTGTATTTTTTTCAGTATGCCAAAGTTTGTGAACGACGTTCATCCTTTCATGCGTCAGAGAACCATCATATCTATTGACGCAGTGACTACACATTTTACTCCGAAAACAAGATTGTGGTCAGATGCAGAGTTTAACATTGCATTCAGGGATAGTGTGCACTTAATATGACTTTCGGTCTGTATTTATACATGCCTGATGGCCTTTAAATGTATCTGGTATTTCTTTCAGCTGTGCAACAGTTCGTTTGTTCGTGACAACAGTTCATTTGTTCGTGACGTTACACTATTTACCAAATAAGGTGCGTAGGTTCAAGTCCTGTTAACTTATACTGTCAAATAAAGGAACACAACTGCTCAAGGAATAAAAATATGTCTTGTCAAGGGTTTCATTTAACACAATATGTACGTTTGTTGTGATGTACCACCGTATCTATTAAACATTGACATATTATTTAATGACCGACTTAAGGGCTGGGAACCCGCAGGGACACGAATCACTGATTGGTCAGTCGATTTATGAAAAAAAGTTAATATTTTGTTAAATATTCTAAACATTTTTCCGATTTTGCAACCTAAAATTACCCAGAAACTAAATTGGTAAGGCGAAATTCCCCCGTTTTATATTTTCGGACTCCTAGGCTATAATATAATGCTCAAGGGGCACAACTTTACTGAGATGGCCAACGGAAACTGCCTTCGAAAATACGCGATAGCCAAGTCACAAGTCAATATATTTTACACTGTGCAGTATCCACTGTTTCCATATGCATGTCTCTACACATCAAAACAAACCGCAGCATTCTACGCGTTGTCATAGATCTAGAACGCAACGCAAAGACCGAATTTTCGCCAGCTCGTAAACGTCATATGGCACACTATTTCCATAGTCACTTGTGAAAGACGAGAACTCATAAACAAAGACTTGACACAACAAAAACTAATTTCTTCACAATATTTCACACCGCTCTCAACATTTCCTGATCTATTAAGCACCTCGGCATATTTCAAAACTCACCATATAGTTCTAACTTATGAAATTACTAAATTGCGATTATTATTTCAGAATAGTTTCAACGATTCAAGTTTATTTTCGTCTTTTTACTAAGAAATTTGAGTTTGTTTAATTTTCTGCGAATATTTGGACAAATTTATATTTTAAATTCCCTACTACCAGTAACACAATATATGGACACACCCATCTGGCGAAATATACTGCCGGGCAAAAGAACCGATGCCAATATTTTGAAAGACTACTGAATAAATTCACAATTGAGTTGGATATGCAAGAGATATTCCTTCAAGATTAGGAAGTTTTATCAATAATGACAGTATGTAAGTCACATTACACTCGTTAAAATCCTAGTATCCTTTCGATCAGCTATGACAGAAAGACGTAAAGGAAAATAACTGAAATCATTTGGCATCGTTCCTTTTGCCCGGCAGTGTATTATGTATATTTGTACTTATTAAGAATTCTGAATTTGTAATTGTGCAGATTTATAATTGTAAGGTTAATTCATTTAATAAATTGATTACGTGAAAAATATTGCTGTTTTTTTCTGCTGTCTGTTTATTTCGTGAGCACATAACATTTAGCTTTGACTGGGCTAAATCCAGTCTGGGATCAGATGACTCCACCAGTACAAACATAGTGTTCAATTCCTCATTCCAGGACCAGGCGACGCTCCACAGTCACATTTAGAAACAACTTGCTAGGGATATTGCAACTACGCAATTACGTTTGAATTGGCTCATTCCAAACTGGGATCTGATGACTCATATGCTAGCACAGTGCATGGGAAAGAAAAGTCTGCAACTTATTCAATGAACAGGTGACACACTACAACTACGTTCAGAAACGTACCAGGGGTATTCTTACTACACATTTTCCTTTGAGTGGAGCCATTCCAACCTATGATCAGATAACTTCCTCTGTACTATTGGGGTATTTCGCTCATGCGTGGAAGGGGGGGGAAGTATCTAACACCTCATTCCACATCAGGTGACAGGTATTTTCAGTTCATAAATAAATCACTGAACTACTGCTGGTAATGAATTGACCCAACACTCATCCTAGACGACTCCAGAGTCAAATGGTCCTAGAAAATCTGAGAGAGTTACCTGAATCCAGATAGAGTTACTGTGTCTTAGAATCAGCAAACTCTGGAGTCATTCCTTCCTTGGATGATAGCAATTTAGAGTCAAATAATTAGGGAAAACAATTTTATCCTCCTACATCGGCACTCGTTACGACCTGCGGACATTACGTATGTATGGAAACCAGGCTTTACTGCACAATGTTTGACATACAGCTATCATCAAATGATGATTGCGCCAACCTAAATGGCAGATTTTAGGGCTGCTTCAATTAGAGTAGTCACGATCTCGCCAACGACATCTTTTTGAAAACACGTACCAAAGTTGTCTAAATTAGAACAGATGCTGAAAACCACTAAAAAGTCGCAATCACCATTGTTAAATACCTGCACGAATTGTAATAAACTAACCTTCCTGCACGAATTGTAATGATTAAGATGATAATGATGATGAACAAAAAGACGAAGAAGAACACCAAGATGAAGGTAAAAACTTCTTTATCATCATTTTCTCTTGCATGTTCTTCCTAATCTTCTTTTCCTTCATGTTCTTCTTCATCATCATCATCATCATCTTCTTCCTCTTCATCGTTTTCCTCTTTATCTTCTTCCACCTTTTCTTTATGTTCTTCCTCTTTTTCTTCTTCCTCTTCATCTTCTTCGATTTCTTCTTCATCTTCTTCCTCGTCTTCTTCTTCATCTCTTTCTCATCTTCTTCTTCATGTTCTTCTTCCTCCTCATCTTCTTTTTCTATCTCGTCTTCTTCCTCATCTCCTTATTCTTCATTATCTTCTTCTTTATCACCTTTTTCCTCTTCATCTTCTTCATCGTTACAACTCGTTCAGGTTAGTTTATTACAATTCGTGCAGGTTAGTTTATTACAATTCGTGCAGGTATTACAATTCGTGCAGGTTATTACAATTTGTGCTTCAACAGACTGGAGTTTACTATCCAGTAAATTTAAATAGATTGTATGCATCACTTGGATATATGGCTCGAAGAGTGAGTGCTTTTGGATTTAACATGGTTTTCAGAAATCTTTCAGCCACATCACCACGGTGTCACAAATGTCAGGTTTCGAATGAGGCTCCAATCTCCCGGTTGTAAGAGGTATACCCGGGCGGGACTCGAACCCCGATTGCAAAGGCTTGCAGATCACAGGGGCGACGCTAACCACTGCACCACCCTGCGCCCCGTATGGCGCGAAGGAAAACCGAGCTTGTAATGAGTGAACTGAAATTTAAAGTTGCTGTACGCGAAGCAAAATGGCAACTGAATTATATAGGATTTCACAACGTTATCTGATCAATAAATTCGGCCAGTTTTCGTGGTTCAGTCTTTTTCTTCATCTGTCCTCCCTCCTATCCATATATTTGTCAGTCATTTTGTCATCAATCTATGTATCCATTTTATCTACGTTATACTAGCAAGCTATACATGCTCAGACCTTGAAGCAAGGTTGTCATTTTCATATTGAAACTGATGAAGTAATGTAATGTATATTCTAACGTTAATCTCTCGTCATAAAATGCACGCCTCTTTAACTTCAGTTACATCTTTAAGGAACCAGAAGATCAGGAGTGGGGTCAAGTGTCAAATGGAAAGTGGACAGGCATTATAGGAGATCTGGCATATCAGGTTATGCTAATTTTATATCTCAATAAAACCATATCGACAAGATGAAACAGCTCACTACGGGGAGTACAGTTAAGGTTAAATGCAATTAACATAATCAATTGTTCCTATCGGGTACCAAATTACAACTGACAAAGGACAAATATTTACAATGAATTGTTTGTTTGGTGAACAATGTCAGATACTCCTTGTGGACCACGGGAAAGGTATGTTTGATGATCCGCCAAAATTCCTGCTGCTTGGCATCCTCAATCATTTGCATATGATACACTACACTAAGGAACAATAGTAACAATTACAACCCTAAAACTGAATAACATTTTCTTACGGGTTTTTCAGAGAATTGATATGTCAGTTGCCCCTCTGGCTAACTCGGACACCCGCGAGGAAGTGGTGGACTTCACCATGCCCTACTTATACATCCGTTCCGGACTGATCCTCCGGCCACCCCACCCAGAAACCAGCAAGTTGTGGACCTTGGTGGCCCCTCTCAGATTTGAAGTCATTCTATGTATCATCATTTCGCTGGTCACATGCACAGTGCTTCTGTTTGTATCGGAGGAGCTCACACCTGTCAACAAGTGGACAGAGAACAGACTAGTTGACAGACGAAGAAGATATGGAAACATCCTTATGTATCAGTACGGTGCGCTCATGGCCAATGGTAAGGTGACAATATAACATTACCATTATCGTCCTCGAAATCGAGGGTACAATGGCACCACCAACGGCCATATGCCCTGGAATCACCGCTATTCATGACGTTCGTCTCGAGACAGGCGTTTTGAACAATCAGTGAATCTTCCACAGCAAAAACTCTCTCCTAACACTCAGCGAAGTAAAGACGTTATGTGTTTAAATTTATAAAGAGTTACTTCTCGTGCAGTGAATGCGACACTTCATTGGTTGTCTGCATTTACCATATTTTGAATTTCCATATGCACAAAACGACTATGGTGAATAGGAGTACATCCAAGGTATATATGACAGTTGGCGCGTGTCATTATGTCTTTGTTTTTGGCTTCGGCGTCGGCGTCGGCGTCGGCGTTAGCGTCCAGAGACATCGTTTCCGAAGCAGAACTCTGGAA
>JAUELE010265217.1:0-10204 GCA_031471655.1 Diodora aspera | reverse complement strand
TTTTTACTTTATTTTCAAAACAAATCTACTGATTTCTGTCTTGTTTCAAAACAAGTCCATTGATTTCTGTTTTATTTTAAACAGATATGAGTATGTCTTGTTTCAAAGCCAATTCACTGCTGTCAAACAATCTGCATGACTCCAAGAACTTGTTAAAGATTATGCTGTATATTGACATTGCTTGTTTTCCAGTTTGTGTGTTTTACTTGTAATGTTGTTCTGTCCTGGGTGAAAGGTGGTTCTTTCAACTCTTGGTGCCAATTGATACATTGTACGTACTTGTGTGTGTTTGCCTATGTACATATGACAGTGGCTTGTAGATAAGCATTGGCGACTTGTACAAAAGGGGAGCTCACTTCAACTGTTTTAATAAACAAATACATAATATCGTTGGAACTGGACTTGCTTGTCTTTTTTCATCCTTGAAATCTCAGATATTTTTGACTATGATACTTTTGCCCCGAACACTTGTGTGTTCGAATCCTGTCTTGGACAGTCGATTTTCGACCCTTGTATTTACGGGAACAGGGAGGTAGCACAGTGGGTTGAGTGTCGGCCTAAAGGTCCTGGGTTTGATTCCTGCCAAACTGGGCTTGGTTTCAATGCAGTAGTCACTATTTCTACATGCAGTGATCATGTGGTGAACTGACATATTGTGGTATTACCATTGTTTTGTCAGTACTAACCATAGCTTGCATGTTTCTCCACATCAAAATCCTTTAGCTCCCTACTTGTATTTGGGCTTTCCTCCTCTCAACTGGCAAAATTGCGCATATGGCTGAAAAAGGGCCGAGTCGCACTGCCATCCATCCCTTGTATTTGGAGACCTGGTCGGGCTTCCGGGAAGTGACATGGTGTCGCTTGGATAGAATAGGGCCTCACTAACCCAATGCTTGTCATACAAGCAACTAAAATGGGCATCTTTTGCTTTCGCTTTTCTTTATATCGATGCCTTTTATGAACTGTCTTTTCCCTCGATGAACACCTTGCGTTATGGCTGAAATATTGCCCTTGCAACGTAAAACATCGTTTCAACTCAATTATATTTGGAGAAAGGAGTCACAAAATGGTGGTGACATGGCTGAAATATTGCTGTAAGCCATTTTGTAAAATAACAAAATGAAAAAATAGAAAAGTTCACCTCAGTGGTAATGATTCAACTGACCTGTTTTTAACTTTCCAGTAGCAAAATTATTAAGGACCATGTCCGTGTGTATTAGAAATACAGTCGGCCCTCGTTAATCCGATACCCTCGTAATCCGTATTTTGGGGAACAATTTCTATTTTTGTACATAAATTTACCTCGTTAATCCGACAGTTTTGTCTGCAACCGTGTGTGTCGGATTAACAAGGGCTGACTGTATATATCCTGACAGGAAATGGTTTGAGAGATGCAGAGGTGGGGCTTTTTGTCGGTCATTGTTTTATGGGCATGTCCCATTGCTACACAGGAAGCACATGTATTTATGGAATACTTTAATAGCTTGTCGAACCAAATCTGTACAAGTGAGTAACTGTTGTTGACAAAGTTAGTCGCACAAATGAAAACACCAGTTGCATGTACAGTACATACTCGTTCTTCATCAGATGTTGATGTTTTTTTTCAATCATAATGTGATCAGATGTGCAAGACAAGTGAAGGAGTAAAAGGGTGTTTAATGTCACTGAGGGCAATGTTTCAATCCTAGCTTGATGACAACCTTGAAAAACATGTCGAACAGTAAAATTCGCCGGTAATTATCATGAAGTGAAAGAGAGCAGACGGTTCAAAGGGAGATTGAGGAATTTTTGTTACCTTGTATGACAACATTGAGTTACTGGGCCCTTAGGCAATATAAAGCTCTTCATGGTGAGGTGCAGTTGGGCAAGAGGTTCCAGGGCAGTTGGTAGAAATGTTTCAAGATATGTGAAAGCATTTAACATAAACTCGGACTCTTGGTAGCAAATCGAAATGGACCTGGCCACGTAGCATTCCTCCTTTCACGGACTTATGGGACTTCCAGATAGTGACGTGGCATCCCTTAGAAGGCCCAAGAAACATCATGTTTATCGCACAGCAGCTAAAATGTGGATCTTTTGCTTTCTTGATCAATCTTTTTTTAGATACTAGTTTTTTTTTTCCCTCTGTGCACCTTGCACATCATGTCGTGTTATGCCTGAAACATTGACCCAACTATTTAAAAGATCCTCTAAACTCTTGGGAACAGGATGGTTATTACACCACAGAGATTTCCAGAAACATTATCTCAATTTGGGTAGGTCGAACGATCTTTAGGTTATTAGGATACCTTCTGCCTCTGCCAGCCTCGAACAACCCTCCCGAGATCCGGGCCATCTCTGATTCGACTATGCTGTACCAGAACTACTTCGTTCAGAGCTTTATTGAGTGCCCGTAAGTTCACTACTTTGGAATGACAAACGATTTTAACTCAAACTGTTTGTGGATAGATCTCTTATCTGCTTACACTGTTTCTGCTAGTGAATATTGTGTACTTCAGATAACAACTTACATGATTTATTGTATAAAATCCCGATTGCGTTTCTAATGGCTTTAAGAATATATGACTGGTATATAATCAAGGTGCAACACCCATCAAGAGATACCAACCTTAGCGTTTTATTGCAATTCGCTCCAGCACGTGTAATGCCGAGTCAAAACTAACATGCCAACATGAGCCACTGTTAGTGGTAAGCTTGAAGAGTATGTAGTGCGCCTTTTGAAAGCATTGTGACTTCTTGTTTGACAGCGCCATTTGGGTCCGGATCGAGACCCGCAAAGTGGCTATCAACCTGGGACTACACCTCTCGCACCTAAGCCACGCCTTACTATGCATCCAGTCACCGTCGAGGACCTGACCTCTACCCAGCCTCCAAATGGCGGATAATGCATCAATTGTAAGACAGGATAATATAAATATACTATTATTGGAGTATATTTATTATTTATACTTATCCTGACAGAGCCTAACTTGACAGAGCCCACCCATCCTTCCCCTGCAGTTCCTCTCCAGGTTTTTCAAGACGGACGTCCGAAGCTCAAGAAGAGAAGAGGACCATTCAAGGATGTGATATCACAGGCTTGGCTTGGGTGCGTTAACGAGAGATGTTTCCAGGCGGCTAAAGACTAAGTTTTAACTTCAAGAACACGTTCTTCAGTGGATGTTTTCGGAAAGCAAGTATAATTGGCCAACATGTACCCATGTGGGTTTTGGATACACTGCTTCTTATAAATAAAATAGTGTTATCACTATGTTTGACCCTAAACTTCTGAGTAGTTTACAAAGCAACTTTGCAGCTCCTAAAACGACTGCAAGGTTGTCTTGAGGAAAGGGAATAATCTTGAAACTACATGTACGTGGTGGAGAATATATCGACTGTGACTAAAATCATTTTGTTAGTGGAGTCCAGATCATTTGTCAACAAAGTCATAACAAGTTATTGGTGTTAAAAAGAAAACAAGTCCCATTCAAACAGAAAAATTTATTTTGACAAACTTCGTGTATCCTCAAAAGTATTGCACTACTACAAGGTCATCTAAAAATAGAGAAATTCTGTCTTTGAATATTTGCATCTAAGGAAGTGAAAGGCACGAGAATGTCACAGGATGACCATTGCTTATAATTCTTTGGTCTGTACAGTGTAAGAAGTTCTACAGTTATACAAATACCTGATGTATACAAAAGACAATGATGGCTACTGTGTATAGGACAGAATCAGTTTGTCACTACTTAGGGATGTAGATGGAAACTGGCCAAATTTCTGAGTCCAAATTCGGGACGAAACTAGTCACTCAACCCTACTAAACCCTAGACTAAACCCAACGGTGAAACCCACTGTCCTTTACCCACATTTCCCAGCTGATGAGATAAAATTTCTGACTGTCAAATCAGCAAAGACCATGCTAACAGATTTTTTTAATGTACTCAACCACACAATGTGAATGTCCATCATCTTAAAAAGACTGACTGTTCCCTGCCTTAACTACATTGCTGCTAACATAGTTATACGTTCTTACATTTTCTGGGGAATAACATAGGTTATACAGCTTGAGGATACATACATGTTTACAGAAAAAAGATATGGAATTTTCCATTTGTGGTGCCTCATGTCAGCACTCCTTTGGATTTTGGAGAATTTGTGAATTTCAGATAAAGGATTCCCAACCAATTCTGAAAATCAACCTGCACAAATCCACAATATGGTTTCAAGAATATAAAACTCCCTCAAAAAAGATTTTACAAACTATTCTTCACTGTTGACTTTGCTTTTTGAAAGCTCCCACAATAATATTTAATTTGCATACTGAGGGGAACTAAGGTCTATGCATCATTAATTAGCACACACAAACTGATGTATTCATGTAAATAAAACGTAACAAACAAAATGATATGTGGTATCACGAATGCACACTTTTATAAACTTCAGATACAGAATTAAGTAAACACTACTAAACTAAATAAAAGGAATAAATTCATCTTTAATTCCAGACCATAATAAACATTCACCATAATTTAAACAAAATTAAAATGCAAGGATATGGAATATAAGAATATGGCTGGTGTTGGTTTTAAATAATGGAATATTTGAAATTGACAACTTCATCTGAACAAAAGTAATGATATCTCTTATACGTTAAAGTCTATGTAAAGTATTACCTAATCACTGTAGAATGTCTTTGTAGCCAGCTAAATGTTCAATAAATACTAGTTTCAACCTCTGAGCAGTTCACTTGGAATAGTTAAGTCTATCACAGTCTAATTACAACAGAGCATAATGCAACATCAAAACATTTCTTGTGGCCTGCCAATAACAACTTGATTTTGTTTCTTTGGTTTTAAACATCATGCTGCATGAATCAAAAACTTCATGATTACTGTAAAACTTCCAAAATTTCAAACTTTACCTTCCGCAGTTTCCCAAATTTTGAATTTTTCACTTACATTTTGGTGGCAATTTCCAAAATTGTGATTCTAACTTTATCAAAGATCACTAATTTCCAAAAGTTCAAACACATCAAAAAGTAATTATGTTTTCGGTTTGAAATTGTAGAAGTTTTATGGTACCATATTTCCTCCAATAAACACAGAGTCTTTCATAACCACCGGCCACTAGTAAGCCTTTGGGCTGGAGCTTATATTGACGTAAATGCCAGGCCTATAACAAGTGTCAGGTTGCCCAGCTAAATATATCTTCCTGTATAAATAGACAAGGCATCATAGCTTTTCTTTGACAATGCAGTTACATGCAATCATGAAAGATGTACCGAACATGAGGGCAATGCTGAGCCTATTGCAGCCCAAAATGTCAACAAAAAAAACAAATGTCCAAATTGTGACATTTTGGGCAGCAATTTTGACATCTTAGTACACTATAGTGACATCTTGGTCCGGTGAACTACCAAAATGTTGCAATTCGGACATTTTTGGATGGCCACAGGACCAAAATGTCACAATTGTATCATTTTTGTCACTTTTTGTTTTTCATGTTTCGATGTTCCCAATATGTTTCACTTATCACATGTTACAGACCAAAATGTCATCAGGTAAGCATTCACTCAAAACATACTCTACACCACAATGTCACAAACCTGCCCAAAATGTTGCAATTGTGACATTGTGGGCTTCAACAAGGACTCCCAATAAACTCTGGGTCCAGCCCCGAGTTACAAAATTAGTGCCTAGGTGCTTTTTAGATGAAATATGGTATGTCTTTAAGTTAAAGATTTTAAAATTAGCATGTTTTTCACTACATCCTGAAGCCAGAGCTCGATCTCCATCAAGATTGAAACTCAAGACTGGCAGATAGTGAAACTGACAAGCCAACCACTGCACCATCAATCATGCTTTGATTCACCAATACTCTACTGGTATCCAAATGTTAGTTGAGCCAAACCCTGCACTGTGACCTCACTGAAGATGCATGACACACATCTACCCAGAGCGTGCAACTGCTGATGAAGAGATGGCAGGTTATAAGGGCCTGTATGTTGCATTTCGACTTTGTATACTTCTCATCACAAAGAAGTTTGTGTTTAATGCCAAATATAATTGTGTTGATTGACCACAGTGCAGCAGAGTGTTGAGTCACAGGTATCATGAATTGCACGTGAGTGCACCTGCCCAACTTCTCAAAATTAAACAAACTCGTCAGAGCATGCTATTCTGCCAACCAGACACAACACTGCGACTTCTGTGCTAGCTCAGGTTACATTTGGATACCAGTGGTCTCTTGCGTTCAGGCACTGATGAATACATCAATATTTTGTTTTTGAGTACTGATCTTGTAAACTATCAGCTCAAATTGGCTTTATAAATTTACCTACAAACATATATACTTAAGGAAAAAAATTAAGGATCATTAAAAAGCGTATCATACAACAGGAATGTACATAATAGCCAGAAGCCGGTAAAGCTCACCTGCAAATACCATACATTACACATTAAAATCCCACGTTTCTTTCCAGTTTGACCACCTGTCATTTTAAAAAGACCAGCTGTTTTCTGTCTTAACTACATCCCTGATATTACCATTTATCATCAAGACCATCATTACACTTATAACACACACAAATTAGACAGTCACTGGCATATCAGAATAAAGTGTAATCATCACGGGCCCTGACAAACTGCTGGCATCATTTGTGCATGCTCTGGATCAATCATTACCATTGGCATGATACAACACATGATCCTTTAATTTTTTCCACCAGTATATATTCAGGTGTTATCATGTCCAATATTGCCTCCAACTCCTTCACACTCAATTATGTGTCTTATAAACCCATAACTGCTTATAAACCTTTCACAAATTCATTTAATTCTTTTTAAATATTTACTTCCTGAAACCACGTAAATTTCAGTGCTTACAAACTGTGATAATTCTGACATTGGGCACATTTTGATTACAAGCAACAAAATACTCTTAAATGGAAGAAAAACGGGAAAATCCACAGTATGGTTACAATTTTGATGTCATGTTCCACACAATACTGATAAAACGAGCACCAGCTGAACAAGAAGGCACTTAGTTATACACACAATCTATTTCAACAAAGTCATTCCGTAACAAAGTGAACACAAAGATCATAAAATTGTGCTTATAAATTTGAGCAAATAAAACGAACACATCTATTTGAAAAAAAAAAAAATCAAAATGGAACAAAACAAAGAAATAACTAAGAAAAAAGGGCAGCATGAGAAAGCGTGGAAAGAATTGCAGTGTGTAACTATTGTTCTAATAGTATAATGGCAACTTTATCATGGACACCTTGGAGCAGCAGTTCACTGTCATATTTTACTATCTTCTTCTTTTTCGCTGCTTTTAAAGTTCCGACCAGTGCTTCAAATAAATTGGCACATTTCTCATCCTCGAACAGGACTCCAAATTCAACTTGAATATTTCCATCGGGACCTGAAAGTGTAAACATGAAAGTCTTGGGACATTTATTCCATTCATTTTGGCATACATGTTAATCTCTTCGGATACCCACCTGAATCACCCTCTTGAGAAATACAAAAATCCCCAGAAAATCTTTATAAGATCTATACATAACAACAAAATGAGTGAGATATTAACAGTTTTCTAACAAATCAACATTGACAAAATCTCAGGAAAGATTTGAGTTATTGTTCTCTAAATGAGAAGCATATAAGTAGTTTTTGAACAAAGTTTTTTTTTTAAATGTTATAATACAGTGGACTGTGTCTAAACCGGCACCATGTGGGACTAGGGGAAAATGCAGATTTGGACAGAGTGCTGGCTTCTAGAAAGACTGATACTGACGACTGACCTATCAGTGACTGTGAAATTTTGTCAAATGAACAAGATTACTGAATATATTTCCAAGTCAGTGATGAAACGTTTAAAACACCCAATTATTATAGAGTCATTCTTGTTATCACCGATTTGTGTATCTAACAATTAAATAGCGCGTTGTCCTGAGTTCTTAGAGCTCTGAGGACAGTGAATCAGTTTGCTTTTACAAAGATTATGGTAATGGGTGGTACCAGTCATTCGATGATGCCGGTTTCTACAGAATGTTTTTTATTTGAAAACGATGCTTGGGACGTAAGTACATGCCGGAATTGAGGTCGGATTGTCCAGAGTATTTTACATGATATTTGAACTAGAATGCGCTGGGACAAAATGCTTATGCTGGTTTGGACAGAATGCTGGACTACTCAGAGCCCGGTTTCTACAGAGTCCACTGCATATGATTTTATGTATATATGTCAATTAAATGGGGGAAACTCTGTATAATTTACAGATATTTTATACATGTTGACATGCATGTTTTGGAACGATTGAAACTTTTGAAATTTGAGTTGAAGTTTCATATTTATGGACATCATCCATGAGATACGCATTGAAGCAGAAGACAGCTCAAGGCAGCACTAAAAGAAGCCTTTTGCAACAAGCATAACCCTGCTCTTTGTCACTGATGTCATGCCACTCATGGAGTGAGTGGTTTTTGATTTTACATGGTTAATGACAATCTTTCAGCCATATCATCATGTCAGTGCCATAGTTCAGTCTCAGAACTAAAAGTGAAATGCCTGGGCAGGATGTTGTCCTTGGACAGGATTTGAACCCATAACCACTAAGGCCTGCAGATAACTGGGATGTCAGGCTAACTACTGCGTTATCCTGTGCCCACCTTCCATGGAAGTCCTACATGATTCCCAGATAGTGAGTGATTTCAAATTTAAAACTGGTTTCTACAATCTTTCAGCCATGCTACCAGGCTGTGAACAGAGTGTCACCTTTTCCATCAAATCAGTGCCAGGTCTTAATCCGCAGGCTGAAAGAGAGGTACTCGGTTGCGATTAGTGATTTGGTGTTTTACGTAGTTTTCAGCAATCTTACAGTCACATCACCACAGTCTCACCAACATCCTGGTGTTTGGGTTCCTGTTTCCCCGGGCCGAAAGAGATGCAGGGGTGTGGAAATATCAATTTTCTTCACTTGTCCACGGACAAGTAAAACAGCCAAAATCTACTTGTCAGCAGCCTAACTCCACTTGTCCAAATTTTAACAGCTCAAATCAAGCAGAAAACCTCACCTCAACCTTTAACTGTGTGTTTAAATTAAGCAATTTAAATGCTGTAGTAAAGACAATTGACGTGCCAACCGTTTTGAAAACGTGCATGACAGAGAGGTAAAAAGAACGTTCCGTACAGCGCCTTGCATTATTTAAAGCAGTATCACAATGTTAGGAGTTTCTGCATATTGCTTCTAATTCCAAGAAGTGTACTATTTTTCAGATCAGCTTCCACGAATTCAACCACGCTTGCACGTAGAGAGGACACAGTGACACTCGCAGGGCATCTAATACTCGCGGTTAGCGCAGTTTCGTTGATTTATTTTAAAACTTAACTAAAATGTTCTACTTGTCCGCGGACGACTAGCGTGAAAAAATTAACTTGTCCATTATTCAAAATTTCCCAAGTCGGACGAGTTGGGCATAGTATTTCCACACCCCTGAGATGTACCCAGGCGGGACTTGAACCACCACTACCAAGGCTGGCAGATTGCTGGACCAACACGCTAACCACTGCACCATTCCTTGGCCAAATGCTAACTAATGTGCTATCCTTCCAGTGCATTAGTCCCTAATGGTTTGTAGATTGTACATAGTTTATCAAATATTATCGTCTTCTTTTGTCACAAAAATAAAACAGTATTAGTCCCAGCAAGCAGTGTTACCTGGTGTACCAAGTCTTTTTATTTCATCCTTCAGTAAACCAATCTCGTGATCCACGTTCATGACTGAAATCAGCTGCAGGCTCCAACAGATATATCTGAAAACTATAAGGCAAATCAACTAAATTGAAAAGCAATATTTTTTACTCTTAAAGAAAATTATCAAAGAAAATGGTTTTTTTCACTGTATAGTTTACTGCATCCTCTCCCTGACAGGTGTTACAGCTTGCAAGCCGCTACGCACATCACCCCTGTCACAATAAGCAACCTTTTGTGAACTCAAGCTCTGCCCTCTGATTGGAGGCACGCAATTGTTGTTGTCCAATCAGGGCCATCGTTTTAAACGTCATTCAGAAATTAGGGCCGGGCACCTCGTCTTAAATCATACCTGCAACGTCGATATGCTTGCGATTTTGTGCTTTGATCGCATCGGTATTTTCCGTCGACATTTATAATGACATTGGTCATCAGAAGTCTTCACATGAAGATCCCAATGTGTTGT
>JAUELE010265206.1:0-10204 GCA_031471655.1 Diodora aspera | reverse complement strand
GGGAAAACCTAGTGTACACTAGATTTTCCCCTACTATTTCAAGCAAAACAGGGGGAAATAATAGTGTGAGGGGGAAAATCTAGGGTACGCTCACATTTCCCCCGGGAGAAAGGCCAATGTACACTGGTTTTTCCGGGGGGAAAGACTAGTGTACAATAGTTTTCCGAGGGGAAATCATAGTGTGGGGAAAATGTTACACCGGCCCTTTCAGTGCTGTGACGAGATCGTTATACAGATTGAAATAGGTCATAATTATTATAACCATGAGACTGGAGGTGTTCAGACAAGAGTTGTACAACTGCTCTCTCAACCAGTTTAAAGATACAGGAACACTACAAACGATTATGTATTTGTTCAGTTCTTCACAGTTCAAAGAGAGCTTCTTTTAAACAGGTTTGATAACTACATTCTTTAATTATCTGTCATTTCACCCTTTTGATTCCTGATGTAATTCGTTATTCCGACACAATCTATAATTAGACATTTTTGTCTGCAACCATGCATATGACTGTCGGATTAACGGTAAAACACTCCTTATTGCACAGTATACACCCCTTACGAATTGCAAATATATGCACTGCTGACTTACCTATCGCAATGGCCGCAATGAGTTTCTTCGGAATATCTGGCTGACCACACATTTCCAGTACACTGGCAACATATTCAGCAAAGACTAAGCATATGATGCTATTACTTGATGGCCGCATCACCACTATTGAAGTCCAAGCGTAGAGGTAACCAAAGACGTTTCCCAAACTCTCTTTGAGGTAGACATACTCCCCACCAGATAACCTTATCAATGAACCAAGTTCAGCGTAGCATAGAGCACCTGTAACCAAACACAACCTGTACAAAATATATGCATGCAATTAAAAATGCATCGAATGTCAACTTTCATGTTCAAACGTGCTTAATACACATTCCGTCTTTTAGATGACATTACATAATGATATACTATCATAAATAGGGATCTTAGAATCAATAAAGAAACCTCAGAAATTAAAGTTTCTATTTTATAGAATTTGTAGATGTTTGCTTTTCTTCCAGTGTCCAGGACAGCAAACTATGTGCATCGTACGAATACCGAATGCCATAGTCGCACACACAACTGTTATGTCCTGGTTGTAAAATAATCTCGATTTGAGCCAAACAATCAGCTTTAGCAATCCAAACTGATGGTTTTACTTTATTGTCACTAATTTCAATAAAGTTTATGTATCAGACGTCACACTTCCCTAGTATTCTAGTTGAACCCATCTTATTATTATAAGACATACGTACCCAACATTGATATGAGCCCTGACGCCGCCCACACAACCAAACTCAGACCCACAGAGCCGGTGTCAGACAAGACACCCTTAGGGGAAATGAAAATACCGGATCCTGTGGAAAAAAGGGATCAATTTCTATAAGAAAGCAAAGTGGACATTTTAACATATTCTTAAAAGCAATGATTCACATCCCATTTCTTCTTTATTAGTTTCTGGTTCCTGGGGTTTTATACCATATCTGAAGTTCATGTTAATGTTAAAGTTCAATTAATAAATATGTATAAAGTTATACAGTCAATCCAATAAAGACATTTCCCTACATTTTCACTAGTGGAAAAAGAACTTAAATAGCAATAAAATACGATCATATGGCAACATAAAACATGACTCAAGCTCCTGATGTGTAAAGAAGTTGATATGGAGACCCCCTCACCAATCATACTCAGTCGCTGACTGTCAAATATGGAATGGATATATACTGAACAGCAGAAGAAACTCAGGTTCCGAAAACAACTGCATTCAGGAAAGTAACCATGGGCATTTTAGAACAAATTATGGTAAAACGATGTCTTGAGTAAAGATAATGTAAATGTCAAACAGTTTGGCGTTTATACTTAACATTCGCACACACGTAACTACAGTGATATTAAATCATGACTTGTGCACAAACATTAACAATTGTTAGTGAAACACGTGCATGCTCACCCTAAGGCATCCTTTATAAAGGGTTGTGTCAAAAAGGGCTCCAGAAGATTTACACTTTACGCAACGATATCAAGACTTACGACTGTACAAAGAGGAAAAGTCATTGGAATTTTGCAAGGTGGTAGCTCCGTAACCGATCGATGTAGTCAGAAAATGTGGATGTCATCTCACCATCATCAAACACTTGCCCAGCGTCACCGGCTAACAGGGGTCGTTGCTGATCGCCCACTCCTGCATAAGATGGGTTCATCTGGATCACTCATCTAAGGAACCGTACCCAAGCAGCATCAAGAACAGCTGCCTTAGTTCAGGGATCAAGAGGTACCATTTAGGACGTCGACTACAGGGTAGAGGAATCCATTATCGACGCCTATATGGGAGGCCAATATTGACAAGGCAACACCGGCAACGACGTTTACAGTGGGCCCATCTACATCGATGCTTACTGGCATCAAATTGTCTTTTCAAATGAGTGTCGCTTATAGATTCACAAGCTGACGAGCGTTTACGGGTTTGATGTCGACGTTATGGACGCTACGCGGATCGCTGTGTCATACAGACAAATAGATAGGGATGGTTGTGTGATGGTCTAGGGAGCGTTCAGGTCACAGCTTCATGTGTCTATTGCTGTCGTGTATACAGATTATGTTCGTCGTCCTTATGCGGTCCACACGTTCACATCCCCAACGGCAGTTCTTCCAACAGGACAATGCACGTCCCCACACAGCAAGAGTGTCGATCTCATGAACAATATCAACGTTATTTAATGACCGTCACTTTCCCCAGATATATACCACGGTATAATGATAATATACTTACACTGTATGCATACGTCTTAAAGAAACGATACAGACAAACAGATAAGTAAATCCTTGACCAACTCTTCTTACCTTTGCAGAGTTTCATTTAGTTCACAGTGGGCTGTAGTCCGAGTTTCTGAGTTTACATCCTGACCCCGAAATACTTGTTGAACACACGGGATCGAATATACGGTCAGAGATTGTCATTGTATCACTATCGATAGTAGCGCATCCAAAGTGGTTGCTGCTGTGAGTACTGATCAAAATGGTCGCATTGCAGAGAGCAGACGCATTGTGTGCTCTTATTTCTGATACAGATCGCGTCAGTGATAATTTTGTAGTTCCGTCAATACCGTAAATGGCTGTGACAGTCCCTAAACAATGCTCTACGAAGGTTAGAATTCGATATTTGTATTTCGCAGTGATTTGCCACATTTTGAAGGGTTAGTGACGTAGTACCCAAATCTCGTCTTGTGCTATCGATGCACGTGTTCTACGACGTCACGAGGTCAACTTGGCATGTACTCGTCGACGTCACGAGGTCAGTTAATGACGAGGACGAATTTTGATCAGAGCTACTACTGATTTTGATACAATAACCATCCCTGATCGTATGACAGATCCCGCAAGTTCAGAACATATCCCGGGTCAGGATTTAAGGTACGAACTCGGATTAATTGTGCTGAAATGACACACTATTCTGGGGCTACAGATAAGCTGCCTATTTGCTTAAATACCCAATACAATTTTCAAATTACGCAATTATTTTTAAAAGAAGTGCGTAACGAAGAGCAAACAAAAACGCGTTATCCTATTGTTTATCAAAACGCTGCGTACTACTCGTTAATAGGTACATAATGTATTATTGTCGTCAGCGTTTGACTGGTTGAAAGATTTTGTTCAATTAAATAAATGCATCACTTTCCATAGTGGAGAGCAAGCACATGTACTAATCTTGCTGTCTTTAGTCAGAGGGCGAAACCAAGTTTCAAAACCGTCAAGACTGGTACCCTGTCCACTGTCGAAACAGTCGTTAAGAATCAACATGGAATCAGAATTTGTTGCATGTACTCGTATGCAAAATTTTAAACTGATATTAAAAGCAACAGCAAAATCCTCTGTGGGGTAAAATGTCTATTCTATTGAAAGTTTGACTACGCAATGATCTTAACAGTTCTGGGGAAAATACCCAATTACCGCAAAAGCTTATCTGTAGCTCTACTCTTTGATAAATATCTCGAAAAATACCCAATATCTATTTGTTTTCTTCAGCTGGCTCTGAAAGTCTTGGTATAGTTTCTTTTGGACGTCTGTATAATGTTATGCTCCACAAAATCTCAATTTGTGGTGCTGCACTCTCAAAAACACCAAACCTGAAAGAACTATTTCCGTCTCGATCGTGCCTTCAACCACTTGTGCTGCATTACTTCCATCATTGGCTCTGTTACGGAGGTCGCTTTTCTCTCCTCCGTCAACGTCTGGAAATGAGATTAAACTCATTGCAGGGCATGAATATTGTATTAACACTTATATACTGAAACACTGTGAAAACAAACACTGACATTCGAAGTTAAATTGGGAACATCAACATGTACATGTATTCAATAAAACAGAATATTAATGCATTCGTATGAAACATCTCAACAAGAATCAACTGTATTCGAGTTTGAAACCCATGTCATGTTTCCGTAAATGGGACAGATTCACAAGAATTAACTTTCGTAACTCATACATGACCAGGGACAGCAAGCGTCAGTGGCGCAGTCCAACAATGTCATGGTTGATGGAAATCAGACTGAGAGGGCTATTAAAATGCCTATGGTGGGGACATCAGTTTAGAATCAACCCGTCGACCATAAACCGTTTGTATCATCGTTATCAGCAAACAGGAAGTGTTCATGAACGACCTCGACCTGACCAACTTCCGAAAACTGCTCCACGTCAAGTAGCGACAGCGCAGTAGGTGGCCATGGAAAGCCAATAAACGCCATGAGAGAGATTCGTCGTTTCCGAGTTTCAGGCTGAGGTGGCGATAACTGCGCAAGGGCAGCACTATGATCCAACATCATCTTGCTGCAAAATTGCTGTTTGCACAAGAGCATTGCCTTCACCTACCTAGCCCTTTTAGCCGGAAGGTGTTCTCTGACGAATCCAGGTTTTGTGTGTCATTTGCCGATGGCAGAAAACGAGTATACATACCACAGAATGAACGATTTCAAGCTGCTTGTGACAGGGAACGGGGTCGGTTCGGTGGTGGCAGTGTAATGGTGTGGGGACCTTAACGGTGCGTCACGGAGTGAACTTCTTGTTCCAGGTGCATTGACAGCACGGCGTATTGGACTTGATTTTGAGGCCCGTCTCCTTCCCCTTATGCATCGCTAATGACGTCAACCACTGACGGTGCTTTTTTAACATGATAACTTTCGTACTCATACGGCTTTATAAATATAATGATACAGAACGTTCAACAGCCGCAGGCTATTGATGCTGTCAACTGTACTAGCCGTTTCACTAAATTTAATGAACAATAAACACCTTCGGAATGAGATTGGTCGGTGCATTCGTTAACGTCAACCTACGCCAAGCAACGTTAATGAACGGACTGCAGGCTTGCAAGATGAGCGATGGAAAATTCCTCATGTATTTATGCGGCGTTTGTGTTAGTCTATGCCATGCCGTCTCTGTGCATGTTCTGCTTCACTGGGTGACCACACTAAATATTGACACTTGTGAAGAGGTATGTGACTATCAGCATGCGACAATGTGACGTGCCAACTGTTGTTGCACATGTTTTTAGCTGGATCAAGACAGTTTAATAATCATTTCATATAATGTTATCTCACTTTTTATTTTTGTTTTTCAGAATTTCTTTTCAAAGTTGGTGTTGCGTTTTGCAAAGTGTTTTAGTGTACATAACATAGTTTACTAGGGCTCGTAGGCAGAAACATTCGCCATGGTTCTCGCAAGTGCTAGATTGTTTACAAGATCGTGATTCTGATGTCGATTGAACGATTAGTGCTTGACCTTGTACGAGGGGCGTCAGAAGACCTGAAGATGTGCGTCAGCAATGTTTGAAATGCAAATCCTAAAGTTTTTTAATCTACTGATTCTGTCGCCAGCTTATCTGCTTTTATGTGTTTATATAAATAAATTAGCGGCACGAGAGTTTGAATAGAAGGGTCTTCAGCTTTTTCCTCTTAGTTTTTAATGAAGCTGCACATTTTAAGTAACAAAACAGTTCATTCCAGGCAGAAGCAGCAGCAATACAAAAATACCCCCTGCCAAAATTCGTTAGTTTGTGAGGTGGAACAATGAGTTTGTTCTCTGAAGATTTGAGTGTCCTTGGGGAATCATATGGTTTAGGCAGTTCCATCAAGTAGGTATGAGCTGTTCCATGCATTCATTGGTAGGCCAGTGGCAGCAGTTCAGAATCTACTCGTTTCTTGATTTTCAGGCAGTGAATCGGTGCAGTATTGATTTCTTTGTTGACATGATTATCCCAGCAGCAGGAGTTAGGACTTGTTAAAGTCTCAATATTCGTATTATGTTCGTATTATTTCCATGTTTTATAAATGGAACATCCTCGAAATCCAGGGCATATAACCTGCAATCACTCCTTTTCAAGACGATCGTCTCGAGGTGGGCGTTTTGACCAATCAGTGAAGCTTCCATAGCGAAATCTTGCGTCCAATCATGTGGCGTTTATCTCATGTGTTTAATGTATTAAGAGTTACATCTCGTGCAGTACTGGCGACATTTATTTAGCAGAGTTGGACATTTCATACACACAAAACGACCACGGTGAATAGGAGTACATCTAGGGCATATGACGGACGGTGATGAAGTCCTTATGCCCTGGATTTCGAGGATGTAAATAGAGTTGTAATGTTCCATGTTGCTAGTCGCGTACTGTCCGTCATTCACCTCGAGCCTATGGCACATATTTGTATTATGTAACCTGAATACTTCGTTGCTTTTTCACACCAGGTTACTATCGCTCAACAGAAGAGATGTGTTACAGAACACATAAATCACATATCTCAACTATTTGACTGAAATTCTCCCGAGGTTCATAACGACCTTATATAAATTGCAGGAGGTTTCTCTTTGCGTTCACCGTCTTTTCCAAACACATCCAGACATGTAAAATATTTTTAGTAAGAGTCTCCTGTACGAACAGTCAATTTAAGTACACGAACGTGTCATAAATTTAATACGTCTTACCTGAAAAGTTAAAAGTGTTCATCCCGGACAAGTTTTAAACTTCAGAAGGAGGACGATATCTGCTTCATATATTTAAGAGGCATGTGAGCACCAGCAACTGTCCTTGTCTCTACACACATTTTCCAACAGACCTGGCGTATATACTATCTTGTGTTTATTTGTTTGCTTTTCCTGCCTTCGTGAATAAAGCGAGACGTTGGCTATGATATCATTTTACAAGACATGAATGTTGTAATGTGTAAAACTTTATGTTTAAACTTAGTACAATGTCAGAGTCGCAAGGAGGTTACGCTAATCTCTGCAGGAACAACTACAGGTGATGCTCGAGATGTCTGTATTTGAAAGATACACTTAAAGGTGGATAAGTACTCCCGAACGCAACAATAGGTAGCGCGCTATCTGTATGAAATACATAAAATAAACTGTAAATCATACATTGTAAAAGTGTATGCCTATCTGAACAACGTCGTATTCCCTTAGTCCCGGCAAATACCGACAGACTTATTTTCTACTTACAAATAGCCAGCCTCTTGCTAAACCTTTCTTAGAAGCTTCACAGAGCAATGTTTCGTCGACTTCCGAATGCTTTCCGCATTTGAACTGAATGCATGTATTTGCATGTGTAACGTTTCCGAAGGTTTACGAATATTTTCAAGATTGTCACACGTGGATCCGAAACTAAATCAGAATATTTTAGAGGCTGCCAAACAGACAAACTGAGTTTGACCACGTATTCAACTTTGACACAGGGATTCACAAAGTGAGCGAAATGGCCTCCCTTGGGGTGTTGAATGCTCCAAGGGGGTGGTGAGGGAAAAGCCGGGCAGTAGTGGGGCGTCAGAATCAAGGGCACGCTTGTTATGGTACAAAATCTGTTCGACAGTATCTATGTCATCAACACTAGAGTAGTACATCTTCACATGTCAAAGGGATGTGCAAGATGGGTGCCAGACGAGAGCAAACAGGAATCAATGGAATGGAAGCATGCCAAGTCTCCAAGAACGAAGAAGTTCAAATCCTCATGGTCGACCAAAAGTATTGCCACTATATTTTGGGACAGCAGAGGAGTATTTCATATTGATTATCTTCCACATGAAACTATGGAGAATAGTATGGCAAGGTACTGTGGAAAGTGTGCCAGTCTATTGAAGAAACACGATGTGGCAAATTTCGACATGGAGTTCTTCACCATGACAGTGAACCTGTTCACACCAGCCGAGTTGCAAATTGTAACAAAATAGATTGTCTCATGCCCTCAAAATCCAGGGCATTATGTGACCGTCAACGGTTCGTCAAATGCAACGGTTCGTACACCTGTTCACCGTACTCGTTTTATTTGTAAGGAGTCCAAATCTACTAAATATAGCCAACCAATGAAATCTTGCACTCACAGTACGAGAAATAACTTGCCACATGATTGGACGCAAACTTTTGATGTGAACGCATCGCTGATTGATCAAAATGCCCGTCTCGAGTCGATCGTCGTGAATAGGAGTGATTCCAGGGTAATTGACAGAGGGTTAGCGGAGTCATACTGGTCCTGGATTTCGGGGATGTCTCATGCCATGAGATAAAAGAAATAGGTCCACTTCCACATCCCTAAAGATCAAATTATCGCTCCCTTATTAAATAGATCAGGGGCTTGTAACTCGAAGCAGTCGCTAAACTGGTAGTTAACGACAACTGTACAACTTCTTAAGGACCATCCTTAAGCTATTTTGCGAGTGTAACTGAAAGCATTACTTAACGTGCAACTGTGTAACCTCGTACATCAAGGCAATCGGCTATCGTTCCTATAAGCTGATAACAAAAGCAAACTCTACAATATTTAAAGAGTTTCAGTAGTTTGGAGACTTAGGCTATCAGATCGGCGAAGTTTTGAATATATGTATCAATTGACAAACACGACTTGCAAGAGATCATAGCTTACGAACAATACACGTGCAGTAACTATAATTACTACAAGGACTTGACAATGGCGAACAAAAAGAGACAAAGAAGTTGGAAAAAAACAGAAACGAAAATGTAGATTTGCACAAAAAGGAATGATCGGAGTTAATTCAGGAACATTGAAAACACACAAATACGGTATAAAACAAGCCTTTTCGGATACTAGACTACAACACTGAGTAAAAACAGAACGCATGGAACAGCGTATGTTGTGCCGTGAACAGTGTAAATTACGTTTTCACGCATGCCTAAAAATCGGTCTCACTAAAATGCGCCCGCATGCGCCCGTAAGCGCCCGTAAGTGCCCGTAAGTATATAAAGACGCCCGTAAACTTTATTACTATTCTTGTTACTGAAAATAGTCTAAAATCCAAGTTACAAGTGGATACGATCCGAATTGGCTGCGTAAAAAGCGAGAATTGTCATACTGACATACTTAGATTTTACGACCGCTTCTCCTTCGAAAGGTCATAACTTTTGAATATGGGTCGTATCAATTTGTAACTTGGATTTTAGACTATTTGCAGTAACAAGAATAGTAATAACATATTTACGGGCATCTTTTATATACTTACGGGCACTTACGGGCGCATGCGGGCGCATTTTAGTGACACCCGTTCAGACAAACATTTGCTTTTACATTGTAAAAATTAGCTGAAAAAGGAAGGTTCTGGCGAGGCTCGAACTCGCGACCTTCTGCGTGTTAAGCAGACGTGATAACCACTACACCACAAAACCTTGGTACTTGAACATCTAGATGTTCACCAAGACTTCCTTGCTTTGAACTCGCGGCCTTCTGTACGAAAGTCTAATATATAGGATCACTTGGGAAATAATAAAATAAATTAAAAAGGCGTAATAACGCGAAACAAGGCGTAATAACGCTAAAAAAGGCGTAATAACGCGAAATTAAAAGGCGTAATGACGCGAAAAAAGGCGTAATAACGCGAAATTAAAAGGCGTAATAACGCGAAAAAAGGCGCTATAACGCGAAAAATGGCGTTATAACACGAAATTGAAAGCGCATTTAACGCGAAAAAAGGCGAAATAACGCGAAAAATGGCGTTATATAACGCGATTTAGAAAGGCGTAATAACGCGAAAAAAGGTGTAATAACGCGAAATTGAAAAGCTTAATAACGCGAAAAAAGGGCAAATTTATGATAATAGACTATACATTGTTGTACACGAAGAATTTCGGTCTTATCTTGTCACGTGACCGTTAGCGGCTTCCTTCTCTCACAGTGTTTATATT
>JAUELE010265184.1:0-10205 GCA_031471655.1 Diodora aspera | reverse complement strand
ATACTGTTGTTTGCACTTAACCCGACGCGTGTACTGACGTGTGTATTTAAATTATGTCCTCGGTGTTATAAAGAGTACAAAAATAAACGTGATCAGCTGTGATGTGTCACTATTTTTATCCAACAATTACATTTTGTTAAATGCAGTCAGCCCTCGTTAATCCGACACGCGCGGTTGCAGGCAAAACTGTCGGATTAGCTAGGATGTCGGATTAATGAGGTAAATTCATGTACAAAAATAGAAACTGTTTCCCAAAATATGTGTCGGATTGCGAGGGTATCGGATTAACGGGTGTCGGATTAACGAAGGATTACTGTACCGTACACAGGCGGTTAGCGTACTGTAAGTCTGAAGGGTATGAGGAATTAGGTACTATGAGGAGTTTGAGCGAAGTACAACATGAATTCGTCTCTGCCAGGAATTGGGGACACATCATGAATTAATTGGCCAAGCTAGTTTTAATGTTTATTCTGCTGCTGTGTTATTTATTTAACACAAAATGAAGCAACAGTTTACTATATATCTTGCTCGGGAGCACGCATCCAATTTTAAGACAGAGTTGTGAATTGTCTTTTCACCGTCATACCCATCCTCTCCAGAAACTGATTTTATGATTCCAGATCGTCTTTCTCCGCACACACGCGAACACAAACAGTAAAACATTACAACACAGAAATGGGGTGTAAACCAGTGTGACCAGTCATAACAGTGTTTACTTCAAGAGAGTGACTACAGAAATGAGCCAGGTCTATTGTTCATTCTTACGATGAGAGTAACTAGCAACATATATTGTGCTTAGGTTTTATTATATGATTTTTATTAGCGTTACGTGTTTACTCAAAGCGAATGACAGTATTATTCGGCATTGTCCAGTGAATGAAATTGATTTGAATTGAACGTAAGTGCCAACATTATCCACAATCTGATTATAAAGGTCCTTGGCACACATCCAGGATATTTTGGACACGTATCAAGAACGCAGTCTGAACTCAATCCACATATGAACAGTATAATTATAGTGCCAACATATCTATTCAACAACTGTTATATATATGCATTGTAATTCAGAAACAGTATTAATTAATCTGGACTGTTTTAAATGTGAAGACATGACAACGAATTTGCGATAGAGAAAGAAGCTTGAATACTTCGAATAGCGTGATTGATTAATTGCAAAATTACCTAATGCAGGCATTTACAGCCGAAGACGAATCGTTCGGGGTCAGCGCCTGCAATGTATTCGTACACAGCCCCGTTGCTATTTAGCAGCGGTTATTGAGGATTTGATCACCTCTAAAATTAATTGTCAATCCGAATCCGGCACACAGGAAAGTTATGGTAGAATTGAACTGTGGCATTCTGTTCCTTTTTTATAAGAGAATAACAAATAACAAGTTGTGTGTGATGATACCTAATGCCACTGGGTATGTCAAGCCCCAAATCCCTTTAATCAGACTCGTTATTGAATAGGAGGCGCGATGGTCGCGTGGTAAAGCGTTGGATTTGTAATCTGGCGACCAGGGTTCTTCGCCGGCTCGCGGCGCCGTGTTGTGTCCTTAGATAAGACACTTTAATCCAAATGTCCCAGTCGACCCAGCTGAAACTAGGTACTCGTCCTCAAATTGTTGGATTGTAATGACCTTCTGAAAGGCAGCTTGGGTTAACCAGGGAAATATATGGAAGAATTGAAGCGCTTTGAGTCTACATTATTATTATATGAATGGTGTATTGGCTTTGTATTATTGTGTGTAATTGGGACACTGTGGTTAAGCCCATTGTGACATTCTAACAAAGATCATATGACCCTTATGAATGCCATTTGCTATGTTTACTGGTCTGTTGACTTTATATTTCACTGTCAGGCCATTAACTACTTTAATACTTTTAAAAATGTGTTGTCCCTGGAAAGATGCAAGTTTTGTAAGTTTGGAAATAAGATTATATACAACTTATTAGTGATGCCATTTCCAGTGGACCGAAATTGATATTTTTTAACATAGTAACCCTACCAATTCTTGGGGTAGTTGATTCAAATGCAATCCCAAACAAGATACCAAGTTTCATTAAATTTGATCAATATTTTTGACATGTAGAGGTTTGTCAATGATTGTGAACTGCGCCCGCTTGTTACACACGAAAGGAACATCTCATACGTGCTATAACATATCAAACAAGCTTGGTATTTGCCAAAAGGTGCACGAATGAAAAATGAATCTTCCATATATTTGCCACACACGGGAGCAAAGTGCTTAAGCAAAATGCCACCAATGAAATTGTGCTCAGCAGATGTGTCCGGTGTGTGGTGAGCGTTACTCATTTATTGGAACGAATTTAAGATTCTCAAATAAGATTAACTTTATCTTTATGATTATAAAGATCTCTTTAAAGTATCAATAAATATGTATACACCATTAACACAATTAATTTATAAGAAGTAATTTGTTTATGGAATAATTATTTATGTGAAGATTCGTTTCAAAGTTGGAATATGTAATCATTGTAGTGTAGCGTGTTTGCCATGGCAGAGGCTCCAACCAGACCGCCGATCTCTTTGGGTGAATAGATCACTAAACACAACTCACTAAACACAACTCACTCAACCTGACACTTTCACTTCTCTAACAATTTACCGACGTTTCCACCAACTACACTAGCTAACGGAGTGCAGTTTCCATAGACTCGGGCTGCCAAAATGACACCAGGACAAGAAGTTAGACCTGTTCAATACCGAACAGAGGGTGGAGGCCAAAATGTGTGGGTCATCTTTACCCGAAACACTCATAACCCAAGGACCCCGTAGCGTAGTGAAATAGCCGAAAGAATAACTAGGTGGAAGTCAAGGAAGCAAACACACAGTAAGCTCAATCAAAGTTTATTAAATGTATACAACTAAAGAGTGTACATGTATGTATATAATTTCTACATCATCAATCACGTCAATAAAATACAGCAACACACATAGTCTATCACAGAAAACATTGCATATAACTCTATTTCTAAAACCTAATCCACTCTCTCATTCACGCACGTAGTTACTCTGTCGCCCAGACCCTAAAGCATACAAAGATAATAGAGCCTGCCCAAGTCTAGATATTAAGCAAGTCTAGGATTTATATCCCTGGGCTCCTTTTTGGTTTTAGTATTTTAATATTTTGTACATTAATATTTCTGGGACTAAATGTTAGTCTAGCACGTAGTATACGCTCCTCCCTAACGAAGGTCACATGACCACGATGGAATGCGACCATAATAAGGGTCGTATCACAACCTCAGAGGTTATATCAAAATACCATGCTATAGCTTGGAATGTTTACAATACTAGTATATATATGTATATATATATATATATGTATACTACAAAAGGTTGGTTCAAACGTAGGGACGAGATATAGAGAAATAAAAACTTCAAATTGCAGATTCTAGCAAAGTCGTTTTACTCGCTTGATATGCATATTTCGTCTTTTACAAAGACTCTTCAGGCAATATAGCTGTTGCTTCTTTAACAGGTATTTATATACATACATTGACAAACAAGAATAACATCAATCATAGTCACACACGAATGAAGGTGTACATAATTGTCTTCCTTCTTACGTGTAATCAACTTGACATCCCTTGTGAACTGACCCGTTCATATATATAATATATCTTTTGTTGTCACCGTTGTATCCAAAATGTGTCACCGTTTGGACAAAATATCTATCCCCGTTTCGTCTATTGTGACCGTTTCGTCCAATCGCATGTTATCGTTATTGGCGTATCACCGTTTTAGCCAGTTCCATATTTGCTTATATTCTTCTAAATGCAATGCGCAATCTATTTTTAGCGTTAGACAAAGACGGCAACTCCTTTTTCTTTATGGCCTCAATTAGTGTGAAATCATTGCGTAAAAAAATCGGAAAAAATACAGCACAGTATTATATTACTAGATGAACAGATAGACAAGCTCTGCATCTCTGATCATGTTCCTTTAATAAAAAAAGAAATATTTTATCTTGTTGTCACTCAGTCAAATGAAACGTTAAGAAAACCAGACCCATGCTTCTAGTTGAAAATCAACTTACATAAGGCTACGTCACGGGTGACTGAACTGGGATTCTTTTGTAATTAATGCTCACACGAAGCCAGGTAAGAAATGCCTGGATTGCATCAAAAGATATAGATGACTAAATGAGAATGCACCCATATGCAAGAAAATACACTGTAATACTGCATTTTTTACTTTCAAATATTTGTTTACTTTCAAACATTTAATCAATTTCACAATCAATGAAGGCATTATTTGTGTACCAACGTTTAAATATTATCTTATAAAAGGGCACACATACTTCCAGGGTATGTTTTCTTCGGGTTCGCATCGCATTTGGCTAGTCAATTTCAGCTGATTGCTAATCATTTGCTCATAAAATAATGACCAATTTTCACCAAATGCTAATCGTTTTTATCCGAATGTGTATAACTGCTAATCAAAAATTTTAAAACAAAAAATACCCCGACTTCCCATTATATACTGATGGAAACAAATAACAGATCGAATGTACATATCATCACAGTCCTGTCAGGACCTCTGATAGCAAGAACACCCACTACAACAAGAAATCTGGGAAATGTTCAAGATTTGATACTTTTGTTACTTTTGGGGACTTGTTTATTGGGGGGGGGGAGGTTGAAGGGGGGGAGAGGATATATGAAAATCAGTATCTTGAATCTGTCTCAATTTAAATGACATAAATCAACCTTTTGCAAGAGACTCTTAATTAAGTGAACAACCAAAAAGTCTACTGCATAAAACACTGGTGCAAATTCCATCATACAATGCAAACCACTTGTAAACACATATCAAACATTTTGTGACTTTGAAAAAAGGTTTAAACATACAAAAACAGGTCATCTTACAGCTTCACAAAGCTAAAAGTGCAACAAAGAATTGAAATCCTGATTTATCTAGTTAAGGAGTCGGCAACCTTTTTGCCTCTGCGTGCTGGATCATGAGTGGAAGGCAAGCAAATTAAATGCCATTAAAACTTGAAATATGGGCATTATCCATTTAAATATGTCTAGTTATATTTTGCTCGCAGGCTGGTCGGAATCCCTTTGCGGGCCATAGGTTGCCGACTCATGATCTAGATCATGAACAGACACACACATAATCCAAAAATACATTCTTGTCACAAATACCTGCCAAAATACTATAGTGTATAATTCACAAAATTCCTTCTGTCGAAGCACTCACAGATTAGTTAAGCATCAGAGACAATCACAGGCACAAGAACACATAAGGACATTCACAGGATATCCAGGATGTAGTTCCTGAGCAGCCTCGGAAGAGGAAGCCCATCAACTCGGGCAGCAGTCTGCCTGTCCAAAGCTTTGTATATAGCAACACGGGCAATCTGTTTCAGACTTCTAGGATTCTCAGATAGCATGTTGATGAGACCAATAAAGTCCTGTCCATTCAAGTCCGGACGGGGATACCTAACCAGAGTCTTTGCTGCACACAGACATTCAAAGAGGATACCATGATCCATTGTGTTGTAGAAGAGCAGCAACAGATCTTGGGCACGACCATCCAAGAACATGGATTCGTGTTCCTTGACTTCATGGATGTAATGGTTGATCGCCTGGGTTCCCTGTTTCTTTAAAAAGATCGAACTCTGTGAGTGACAGATGATTGGTTCAGAGGGATAAGGTTCAAGGTTAGGGTTGGCTCCCCACTGCAACAGTGTTTTAAGCCACATGTGAATGACTTTGAAATCTGTGTGGGACTTGGCAAAAACTGTTAACCTTACAAACTCAATCAGGGCGTTGCCACTGCCGCCTTTAGGATACTGACAAGTCCTTGAACTCTTATGATTGGCATCCAAGCCATATTTCAAGAGAAGCCCCAGAACTCTGTTTGCTAGTGAAGCAAATTTAAGCTTTGGAGATTGTTGAGGACCAGTCTCTGTCTCTGTCCGTTCACTACTTTGGTCCTGAAGCTTGAATACTCTTTGGCACACCATTGCAATAAGTGTTGCACATGTTCCTTGGTTACCAGCCACAAAGTTCAAACAAGCACCATGCCTCAAAAGCACATCAAAAGCATTTAAAACGTCATTTTCTTGGGAAATAAGTTCGGAAACACTGTCATAAAGGAGACATTGAAGAAGTAACAGAAGAGGACTGTGACCAAACTGACACTGGAAGTTGGCTTTTTCTCGATCTGATCTGTACTCCAGAAGAATTTCCATTGCTTGAACCAAGTAGGAATAGTCATTTTTATAATCTTTGATCAGATAGGAAAAGATGGCCGACTTTACACATCCATAAGGATTGTCATTGTTACATGCTTTGACAGCAATGTGCAACATTCTGCTCAAAGGAGTCAAACCATAAGCGTTCAACAACGTTGGATCAGCATTGTATCGAAGAAGAGTTCTCAATGTGTTGAGGACCTGCTGTTGGTAGTCCTTCTGGAGATGACTTCTGGGGACTTTCCTTTCACTCAGATTAACATAATTTCCACCTGTATAGGAAACATGAGAGACTAACATGTGTAAAGGAGTTTCTCCTAATGTAGTGAAGGCATTTATATCCTGCTCAATCCCAGTTGTCAGTAGGTATATTGTACAATCATAGATCGAGAACAAACCATCAATGTTCATCCTATAGAGTCTGTGTAAGGCAGTTTCATGAATTTTCTTCGACGCAAGGTGAACATCGGCACCACTATCAACAAGAATCTTGACACACTCTCTTCCCCATGGGACGGCCGTCAGAAGTGGCGTATCTCCTACATAATTATACACATTGATATACTGAGGATACTGCTGCAGAAAATATGTAATACAGTTAGCTGCTCCTTGTGCACAAGCAAAATGCAAAAATTCAACAGGAGAATTGATAACAAATTTGGGTTTTTCTTTGCAAAAGTTTAAAATATGAACCAAACAGTCCACATGATTGTCCTGTATTGCACACTGAATTGCACTGAGTTTCTTTTTCTGGCAATAGTATATTTCACGTTGGACGAGTCCAAACAAAAGATTCTGAAGCTCAACAGGCTTGTGAGGATCAGGAAAGCACATGCCTGCAACACAAGAGGGATCAGCACCAGACTGCAGAAGCAACTCGACAATACCTTTAGAGCCAAGACTAGCAGCTAGATGTAGGGGAGGACTGCAGTGGTATCGGTTCAAAGAACAGTTCTTCTGAAGCAGCACCTGCAGAACACTCTTCTGGGATCTTATCACTGCATGTTGTAAAATGTCAAATCCATCCACTGGATCAACAACACTCCAGAGATCCTCATCATCTGGAAGGGACTCTACTAGAGTCTGAATTCTTTGGACAACCTGGAGGTCCGAAGAAGACTTCAGAAGGTCAAACACTTGATAGATCTTTTCTTCAGTTTCGGGGGATGGTGACTTCAGAGGTTTTCCATAGATAAGACTTAGGGGCCATCTTCCTGTGATGTACCTGCACAGAGAGTACACACAAGCGTAGGTCAGTTCCAAGAATGAGGTCATCCTGGCTAATTGTAGTCAATCAAAACTGGACCATCAGTGGACGTTCTTGATTACCTGAAAACAGAAACAAAAATCAATCATCCTATCTTTAAGATCCTGAGCATGTCTCAGGAATGTTATTTTGCCAGCATAATGTACTTTAGCTGTAGAGGAACAATATACATTCAGTGTTCAAAATTAATTTTTTTAGGAGGGGGTCACAAGGACCTCTTAGATGTCGTTTTAGGGGGTCCTTAGAAGTTTTTGAGGCTCCCAATGTTTTGCAGTAGACGTCATCCAGTGTTTGAAATTAACGTGCGTCTGTATTCAAATTTTCCGCAGGTAGAAACATGTTCGGAATTGATCAATCGACCGTAACTACATCACTTTTGTAAGTTCTAATTGAAGAGCCAATGGAAAAAATAGTATGAATGATGACAAGCAGGAAATGAAGAAATTGACCAATCACAACAGCTGTAATATCTTGCACTGGCGCACATGTATTGTCGCAACAGCCTAGGGTTCGCTCAGAGTGCATACACATATAAAGCACTGTCAGGAGTTTAATTGCTTCCATGTTTTATTGTAATCAACAGTAAAACGAAATATGAGTGTAAGTTTTGAAAAGTTTATTTGAAATATGCGTCATTTGATGCAGATAACAAATTTTGATAAAGATCGGACATCTGAAATACAGGGGGTCAGCGGGACGCACGTGAGTTGAAAATCAAGGGGTCCTCTTGAAAATCAGAGGGTCATGTCCCTGGGAGGCATGTTAATTTCGAACACTGATATTATTACAGTGGACTCTTTACAAACCGACCTCTGAGTAGTCTGGCATTCTGTCAAAACCGGTCTAAATGTTTGGTCCCTGCAAATTTGAATTCAAATATCATGTAAAATACTCTGGACAATCTGGTCTCTGTCCATTCCAGACTCTGGCATACAATTTTAGTCTTAACAATCGTTTTCAAATGAAAAACATTCTGTAGAAAATTGGCATCCTTGAATGACACATTACCATAATCTTTGTAAAAGCAAACTCGGGGCAGCGCACATTTGTTAGCTGGTGGGAGTATTGAAACATTACTGATAACAAGAATGACTGCACTCCAATAATTGGTATTTTGAAACATGTGGAATTTATTTATGATAGTAATCATTCGGCAAAATGTTGCAGCCCGCTGTACAAGCTTGTGTCCAGCTGACACTGGAAAAGAAACTAAGTGAATGTTTTAGTGGTTAATATATTTTTTATAATATATTTTTAATCTCAGGATTTGGGGGCACAGTGGTTAGCGCATCGGCCCAGCAATCTGCCAGCCTTGGGGGTTGTGGTTCGAGTCCCACTGTGGCACCTCTCTTTCAGCCAGGAGAGACAGGAACCCTGACACCGACATGAAGTTGGTGAGACCGTGGTGATGTGGCTGAAAGATTGCTAAAAACCATGTAAAACCCCAAATCACTCACTCTCTCATCTCAGGATTTGTTTATATCCAGTAAAATAAAACTACAAGAAATTATTTGAGTTATTTAACAATATTGAATACAATATGCAGGGCTCTAAATTAGTGGTGCCGCCGCGCCCATGGCACTGTTAAAATCAAAGATGGCACACTTAAATTTTGCAGAGGGTGCCCGACAGTTCTAAAATTTGTAGAACAACTTTTACGTTTCGTGGTTTTTTGTCAGTTTGAAAGTTGACACTTGATGAAATATATCTAGAACCATGTTATGGTTATATCTACTCTTTGAGTAGAAATTCAGCACACCAAAATTGGAAATGGCACACATAAAAATTAGTTACAGTGCCCAAGGGCACACCTGATAATTTTTTTAACTTTCAAGCCCTGGTGTGGTATGACAGGTTATTCATCAGTGTCAACTCTTTGGAAACCAGCACTATGTCTAAAATGGCACAGGACTCTCAATCGAAGGGTTCCAAGTTCGAATCCTGCTCGGGTCGCTGTCATGTTGCCAGAAGATTGGAGCCCCCTGGTACCACCTTGACAATATGGTTGAAAAATTACCAAAGTGACGTTAATCCAGAGTCACTCACTCAACACAATACCTAGCTCATAGTGTTTTCACTACGTTTGTTTGTGTTTCAATTGCTCGTACAGACTTAAGTGCTTCTCAATGTGTCCGTGTGCAAATTTAACTGGGACAAACCTTCGAACAAGCCCGGTAATTTCATGTCTTTTATATCTTCGTTTGTTATTCTGACTTTGGGGTTCTGATAGTAATTCCCTTGAAATTTTACTTACGTGGATTTCACTGTATTTTTATTTATACACAAAATGCAGGGTGCGGGATGGCGCAGTGGTTAGTGTGTGGGCCCAACAATCTGCCCAGCCATCTGCCAGCCTTGGCGGTTGTGGTTCGAGTCCCTCCCAGAGAGATAGGAGCATCGACACCGACATGATGATGGTGATAGTGTGATGATGTGACTGAAAGATTGCCGAAAGCCACGTAAAACACCAAATAACTAACTAACAACACAAAATGCATCTTTCAGATTTGACTTCTTCGTGATCCTGGCCTGTGTTATCGCATCTGCTGTCGAGGAGATCATTGGCAGTTGTGAGTTTTCTTTTTGCATCCAAGTTTTCATCAGTTGTCCAATTTCTGGAGAGTGTTGCAGTGGGGTACGCCTAGAATTACTTTGGACTTGACAGTTGTTGACTTGTAATTCGTAGGTGACATGCTTCCCCCCCC
>JAUELE010265173.1:0-10206 GCA_031471655.1 Diodora aspera | reverse complement strand
CACGAGTTGTACAATGTATTGCTTCAGTTCAATTTAGGCTAAAGATTGTTGACATCAAAACGACACATTCAAACTTTACTCTCTGAAGCAACTGAACTCTTGTTTCTGCTCTTCTTTCAGGTCGGGTTCTCAGTATAAGTATTTGCTTCATTGGTATTGTACTCTTGTTGTTAGTGTTAAGATGGATCCATGAACTTGAAACCCCCAAAGATTTGAAAGGGGAGACCTTGACTTCACGGAACCATGGCAGCGTTGACAACAGACACTTGATTCACGTTATAACGACGTTTCCTCTCTTACTGGATCCAGACTGGGCCGGTTCTGGATACGCTCAGCTCAGCGCAGTTCAGAAAGAAGCTCGGATGGACGAATACATTATAAGCCTCAACAGAACGTTGATCCATCCGCAGATTGAAGAAGTAAATCTTCTGTACGACCAACCACTGCTTCCCAGATATGTTCGTGGTAGGCTTGGGAATCGAAATTTCGAACATAAACTCGTTTTCAATTCTGTAAATGACACTAGAAAGGCTTTCACCTCATTTCAATTTGCTTTTGAACATTTTCAAGATCGTTTGGTCATGGTGACCCAAGCAGACGTCTACCCAGAACGAGGTTTTGACGTGGTTGATTATAATTTATTACGAGTTGAAAGGTTAATGTATGCACTGACACGTCACGGAAAGTTTGAAGAAAGATGCGACATGTCCGGAGACTACTGCGACGAAGGAAAAGATTATGTCGGATCTCATGATAGCTATATCTTCGTTCCCATGAGAACTTTATCGCTTAAAACTAAACAATACTTGTCAACGGACACGATGGCATGGGGTGTAGATTTGGTCGTGACATGGGTTTTTCAAAATATTGAAGGCTATCGGGTGCTTAACCCATGTAAAGCTATTTTTGTCTTTCACGTCCATTGCACGTACATCCGAAACGCCGGCAGATCAAGGGTTAATACTAATAACAACACGGGTTGGGTGCTCCCAACTGATAGATTACAATAAAGTACTGTTTTGAACAGAGATCTGATACAGCCCCATAAGATGTCATAGTAGGTTTACGGTCTATCGGCTATTGAAATCGCTTTTTCCGTCCGGGGCCCTTTATCTTGAGTAGGTCAAATATTTTGCAAGGATCGGGGATTGCGGGTTTCAAATCCTCCCTTTATCTGTCCGCAGATATAACCCTGACACCGACGTGATTCAATGACACTAACTGTGCTGATATTGTACTGTGCATGAAACGGAACTAAAATACTACATAGATCTACTACGTCGCTGCTTCCGAAATAAGCGTTACATTGTTCTCAGGCATACCTCAGTAGCGCCGTCATTTCCGAAAGCAGCCATGCAGTTACTTCCGAAATGGACCCTTACTTCCTTCTCATGCATACGGACCCAGGTTTGTGCAAGGTTATATCCTTGACGTTGATGAGGCTAAATCACAACTCTATCGCCAGGAGCAAGCCTTGTCTTTGGTTAAGTAAAGCAACAGTAGTCAGTGGTTCATACCGTTTGTGCGAGTATTTACAAGCGTTTTCTATTTTGTCAACATTAATATTCTGAGCTATTAATGAAATACGACCATGAACTTGCCAAACGGCAATCGCTCCAAGCTGATTGAAAGAGATCTAGACTTACGTGCATTCGTGTGCAAATTAGCTGAAACAAGCAGTTCAGCTGGTCCACATTATACTGTTCCCCCCACCCCCAATGCATAAGTATACATACAATGGTGTGCGTTTACATCAAAACTCTTCACAAGTGAATAACCCCGTGGGGCTTCCGGGGAGTGGCGTTATGTCAGGTAGAAAGAAAAGGGGCTCCAGCATCCCATTGCATATCGCTCAAAGCTACAAACGGACATCTGTTTCTTTCGGTTGTTTTAATGAATTTTCTTTTCCCTCGGTGCGAACTTCATGTTGATATACTGTCATGCCTGATATATTGCCCTTGCAACGTAGACATCATATATCAAGTCAACACGTGTCTGAATAGCTGGCAGAGTGCTCCTTTCCTCGTGTAGATGTTGAATGTACATATTGTCCGAGTTGGCATTAAAGACAATTTCTTTTATTATTTGTGCATCTGTTTAATCACAAAAGTCGGAAGCATGCGTTCAACGACTCCGGTAAAATACCCAGCACACGCTCACATCTGTCCTAATAGTTGAGTCAGGGCAATCTTTCAGTCATAACACTGATCGATATAAAGAAAGAAAAGTGATAGATCTCACTGTAGTCGCTTTGTACGACACGCCTGGAGTTACTTGGGCCTTATAAAGGTTGAAAATCTTTTATTCGAAATTTTAAAAAGTGTATTTTTTCCCGTGCCGACATGAACCGCAAGAAATGGAGCAATCAACAACTGGTGGCATTACCTTATTTGTATATATACAGAATCATTAAAACACTGTATAAAATATCATCAGGATACGGAAGCCTATGCGGGTCACGCTCACAAAAAGAATTATGTCGAAATTACGACGTAAGGCCATGTTGAAATTACGCTATAATGTCGAAATTATGACATAATACTATGTCGAAATAACGACAAAAGGCTATGTTGAAATTTCATAACTGATCGTCATATTAGTGCATGTGTAGTCGACATAATGGCGTGCTAACGACGCTACATTTCTCGTAATATTTATACCATATCCTTACGTCGTTATTTCGACACAGGATTAGGTCGTAATTGCGACATTATATCGTAATTTCAACATAGCACTGCGTCGTTATTTCGACATAATATTTGTATAACTTAGTTTGCATGTAAATCGCATAGGCGTCCATATCAAGGTATGAGCCTGTAAGGTCTATTGTGAAACGGCATTTCGGACAAAGGATTATCAGCGTGTATTTTTAAATGACGCCCAGTACTGCCAGGACGTCAACTAACACCGTTCTCACACACACACACACACACACTGGAGTCGCACTCAAGTAACTATTCCGGTATTCAATCCCGAAGTAACTACTCCGGAGTGACACCACTTTGCGCTCACACTACCAATCTACTTCTTGTGTCCCTGCGCAATCAAAAATGGCCGCTCCATAAAGTAATCTGGTGCCGTTACGTTCACACACAGTCGGGGAGCGACGCCCTGTGTAGAATGTATGATTTTACACCCTACTTCTGGTGCGAAACTACATATGGGAGGGGGAGTTGAGGAGCGACTCCACTACAAGTGAACACAAACGTGGAGCGACACCTGGTGCGACAGATGGAGGTAACGTGTGTGTGAACACGGTACAAGATGGTTTGGAGTTTGCACAGACCAAGCAGGCAATGTCCATGAAATCCACACACAGTCAGGACGTGTACTACCGCGACAGTTTCACAGGTTCTATACAACAAACTCGCTCAATTATGCATTGTTGATAACCATAACAGTAATCTTTGAACACACTTGTTCTGCTTTTGAGCCACAATAAGAAACACTAGGAAATAACAGCATTAATTCCCAAGCTTTCTAACAGAGCCACATATGAGCATCTGTACACTGGAGTTGGTGTACTTCTTCTCCAGAGGAAGCCCTGAACCTTCTACAATCCTTCGGACCATTCCAGTGAGTCTGTTAGCACCAAGGGGAGACAGTAGGTACCAGTATGTTTCGTCTTGTAGAATGTTGTTGGGATACAAGTAAAACGGACAGTTGTCATCTGTGTACGGCTGACGAAGAGTCCTGTATTTCTTGTACAGTTTCACAAGGCACCGATTTGGCGATTCTTCTTCAGTTCCAACACTAATATAAGCCGCGCCCCTCTGCATGGTGAGACTCTCGTTTCCCGAGTTGTCTACCCTTAGTTGCACATCTTTCCACAAGAGGTCGCAATGCTCGCGAACGTTTTTCAGAAAATTGCCAAAGTGAATGTTCATGAAGAGCCACAAAGTGTTGAGGAGTACCTCTGGATTGTGGTCACCGAGGCTTCCTATCTTGAACAAATGATCAACATCTTGATCAGTCAAAAACACAATTTTGTTCGGAACATTTCCTTTTCCTTTCTGGAACAACTGCGACTGTTTGTCCTTGAGCTTCTGTCGGCTCCTTTTAAAGAGCCTATCTCGAGTGATGCAGTATTGGTAGCCACAAACCTTCAGGTGTCGCTCCAAGCTGGATTGCATGTTCTTCAAGTAGGATGGTTCGTAATCCTCGCCATTGTCCTTCTTGATGTCCCAGAAAAATGAACATAGAACCTGATCCAATTCCTCCGGGGGAAGGTCTTGCATGGGGGTGCCAATGCCATGGAGGCTTAGATACTCCTGAAAAAATACCGAATTTGAGAAGTTATTCACAGCAAAGATATTCTTCGATCTTCAGCATTGTTCATCTGCAAACTGTCTTCCTGTTTTAGCAAATTCACTGTAATATTAGTAACACTGAAACACGGCTGAAATATGCAAAACATGACTTTGGCTTCTGTGAAGGTATTGACTTTTAACAATGTCATCGCCCTGTCAAATCAATAAATAGTGGCGGCTGCTTCCAAGAACAAGATAAATCCTTTCGACGACCTGGTTTTGTAACGTTCAACCCACACGGAATACATTTATTTGGCTTCATGCCCAGCAACTCTCTACAAACATGCATTTTAAAGCCTCTTGGAGGTTGATAAAGGCTTACATTTTGATGATATGTGATGACCCTCCCAACAGCAGGTCAAAGCTTAAGCTAATCTTCACTCTGTAAATGGTAACGTGAAGCGCGGTTTTAGTGATTGTTGAAATATTATACAATTTTTAGAAAGCGTGTGGGATATTTGTTGGTCAAATTTTGTTCGTCTAACACCCTTCAACCCAAGCCACTGCAAACAAATGTAGCTATACAAAGAATACCGTGTGATGTGAACAGCAGCCCCAGTTTGGATCGTTTCCTACATTGGTACCTCTAACCTTCAACGTGGAACAGTCACTGAGGATAAACGGCTGCTATCTCAAGTCAGCACATCTGACACAGGGATTTGCCTGGCTAGTCTGAGAAGAGGTATGTCCTTTCACCGAGATGTAATCCTTGGCCTACCAGATCTCGACCAGTCATGGTCATTGGTCTGTTCATGTTTGGCAAACCAAACGAGTGTTTACACTTGAATGATGTCCCCATTTGTCTGACAATGACTCAACAAGACACCTGCATTTCTTATGCCTTTAATAACATGCCATCTTTCAGCTGACGATAGGCTTCGTCTTACCATTGCAGACTTTAAGAGTATATACTTGAGCTATAGCATTGCCAAGCAAGACCCCAGTAAAACCACGTGTCACAACCTTGTTTCTTACTATTCACAGATGTCACCAGACCTAATACACGTTTCTCACGTCACCTCCTTTTAAAATAAAACTGATTGGACCTATTTAATATTGATTTTTCCGTGAGTGAGTGGTTTGGGGTTACGTAGTTTTTGGTAAAGTTGCAACCATATCACCGCAGTTGGGAAAAAACGAAACTTCACAATTGCTCCGTGAAGGAAGTGAACACAAAGAAATTTGTTAAATAGAGACAATTTATTAAGACAAAAAAACGAGAAACTGATTTCTTCATATGTTTCTTTTTGGCACCAAGTAAATATACGTCAGCTCTTTTGTAACCTATTGTTACAAGTGCTTTATCCAAACAAATCCAATAGGCAAAGTACAACTGGATGGTTAAGTATATACACACACAACCTGGTGACACATTGTGAACAAACTGCAACAGAAATCAACTGAAACATGAGAGAAAATTGAATGTGACATCTCTCCAAGCCGGTATCAAGTCGATTTTTGGCTCAAGCAATCAAGTCTATTGTTGGCTCAAGCAATCAAGTCTATTGTTGATTCATGCAATGGGCTCGGTGTTTTTTAAGTGATGAACGATGTCTGTAGCGCTTCCCACATTTGCAGCGATAGTTTAGGGTGTTTGAATGCAGACTTCGCACGTGTTCCTTCAGATATTTTTGACGCGTGAAGACTTTCGGGCACTGGTCACATTCAAACTTTGGAGGGTTGTCACTGATGATCAAAGAGCACGTCTTTTGGTGAATCTTTAGCGAATTTGGGTAGGCAAATTGCTTATTACATACAGAACATTGAAATGGCTTGATCTTCATATGTGTATTCATATGTCCTTCGTATTGATGCTTATACATGAATGATTTTTCGCAAATATCACAGCGATATGTTGCGCTGTTTTCGTGTTTTGTACGTTGGTGACTTCGGAGATTCTGCGCCGATGAGAACTGCTGCCCACAAGACTGACACAGATGATTTCGTTTTTTGCCAGGCGTAACTGAGGAACTCTGTCGTTGGGCCGGGTTGGTCAGAGTGTGGTCAAGCGTCAGTCCACTTTCATCAGCGTGACTTTCTTCTTCGGTCTGAAGCGTCGGTCCACTGTCATCTGTGTCACTGTCTTCCTCCGTCTGAAATAAGTTAGATGCCACTTTTCAGCACTTATATTGACGAAACGTATAAAGGAGCAACCATTTGATTATGGGGGACTTCGACTTTTTAAAATCTCATAGCTTGAGACAGTTAATTTTTTCCTTAGATAATTGCAGACAATTTAATGTTAAGTTAGACATGTTTGCGCCTGAAGGGTACGTGTAATATATATACATGTATATATGAAATTGCTATTTTGGCTGGTACTGATATTTAGGTTTAGATTTGACTAAGTAAATTTAAACTGCTGCGTAGACCATGTTATCCGTATAACTTCAAAATGTCAGCATCTTGTCATTTTCACTAATATAACACCTGCACAATACGTATAGTTAGATCTTTATCACGTTCAGGTAGATGTATAGATGTCGCGCAGTCTTGTTTACAACTCTCGCTGAGCAACCAAACCATCAAACCACCCTCGAGAGTTTGCTTAAACCATTTTTAATTTGATGTTAACAAATGAAGAACCAAAAGTGGCTTCAACTTTTTTTATACAAAAAATAAAAGGTTTGCTTAACTGGTTGGAAACCGAACCCGGTTTGGTCCACCATGAATACGCCCCATAGATATAATGTGACAGTTTCAAATGAACACTATACGCTGGAGAGTTGTGCTTCAGCGGTCAACATGGTGAACGAACTCCCATCTTCATTGTATAAGTGGGCAGGCCTCACGAGACTGTTAAGTACATTGCAGGGGCGGATCCAGGATTTGGGAAAGGGAGGGGTCGATTTTAAAAGGGGGAAAGGTCCACCAAGCAAAATTTCAGTCCCATCCGGGGTTCGATGACTCTTTACTATACAAGGGTCCGTATTTGATTTCCAACAAGGGTGGGGCGGGACCCCCTACTGGAACCCTCACTGCATTGTACACGTAAATGTATTTATTGACCTGAGTCGAGCTGCCGTGATTCCACAGGCATTACACAACGGAGTAGCCTTATTCTTCGTAGCAATGTCACTGATGTGTAAGCTCTTACAGCATGAATCATGATTCTGACCTAACGACAAGATCCAGTGATAATTGAGAAAAATGCTGCAGTGAATGAAGAAAAACAACCTCACCTCTCGCATTACAGGAAGTGTGCTCTTCCTGTGTGTAAGAATGTACATGCCTGCGGCGTGAGTATGTACGTGTTGATTGTGCAAGCCCTGTGCGGCAGACGGATTCGAGAAAGGTCTTGATTGTGAAGACGGGAGTCAGTAGTCACTTCACGAGAAAAGCAACTGCGCATATCTCGGACGCTGCCACGACCCCTCACCTGACATATGCACAGTGGGTTGAAGGATCCTTCGCAAAACCACTACCGCAACCTTTTGGAGCTCTTCAACTTTCCTGTCAGTTTCTCCTATAAATTTGAGACGCCTCCAGTCGCCAGTCTCGGCTTCTTCATGTTAGTGCAATTAAGGCTGCACAAAGTTTAACCCAAATCTACTGTGAAGTGACTGCAAAGAAGTACCGTTACAACTTACCAAACCTTAAAAGGATGCTGACTGAATTACCTAAAAAGTTAAATGAAGCTCACTTTCTGAAACCGTTAACGACCTTCATTCATCTGACAAGTTCAAAGACACTAGCCTACGTCTTCTAACGCATGCGAAGTTTAAGGACGCTAATTGACCTATAAGTTCAAGAACGCTGACCTACCTGAAACAGCTTGACATGACCTCGTGTCTTCCTAGATGTGTTATGGCTCATTTCTTCAACAGTGGCTGCTTCTGGAAACTGTAGTAAAGGATCTCCAGGTATGGTGGGACAGCTGACTTCCTGATCCGTTCCCTCGCCTGTGCAAGCATCTGTTTCAGGACGTATCACCATACACGGGACTCCCTCTTCCTTCACGACGATTGGAAAGGAATCAAAAGAATCTTCAGCATCTTGTGGATGAGGAACGTCAATTCGTGAAGACCCAGGTGGAGAAGCTTGAGGTGTTGACGCTGAAAAAGGTCGTGTTCGAGAACAAAGTTCGCCAAATGGAACGAATGAGTGATATGAATGAGTTAAGGCACTGATCTTCCCTACTCAATCCGTGCATGACTTTCCCGACTTTGCATGCGTGAGTTTTAATATGGCCGATTGATTGCTTCTTAATCAACGGATAAAGTTCATAATGAAGATGGACGGCCCGTAATTACCTGACCTCGTTTTGTATTAATCATTTAATCACTGTTCTTTCTGTTTTGCATAACATGTGCTAAAAATGTTTGCGTTGGTCTGTTTCCGACGAATTTCCTAACAATCATTCTTTGATATTTTTTGTTATGTGAGGTTAATAGAATTAAAAGAAATATGGGTAGACACGGTTTTTAGGGCTTACACAAGGTTTCAAATAAGTGATGCAGCCAGTCAAATGCTCATTGAAAACCTATGGCATTTGGACATTTTGTCTCTGAGCTTGTAAACGAAGACCCCTCGCCCTTCCAGCTGGAAGTAAATCCCGTTTCGAATCTTGTTTAAACTATAAGATATGTTAACCAGTGATTGTATACTCTATACCTTTGGTACGTTTCACTCCTGTTGAGGTGTCTGCCGCTGACTTTCTTTTAGCAGTTTTGGAAGAAGTGGCCGCCATCTTGCTTTGATCTACATTCAAGCTCTCGAAGGAAGGAACTTTCAGCTGCGTGCACTTCCGGCCAAGTCTTCCAGGGGGGGCTGCGCTGGCCGTCACTGAGGTAAATAGTTGAACCGGCACAGGGTCCACATCTTTTGAATAATGACGGGCGAACTCATTAGGTGTTGCAAACTGTTCCATTGGTGTCGCAAACACTTGACTAGTTGCACAGGCCTTAAACGAGTTCTGCTTGTGTTTCCTACCAGACTTCGAATGAACCGGAAGTGGATTTTGATAAGCACCTTGGGTAACCGGAACTTCGGAGGCAGTATCTGTCGGTGTTGCAGACGATCTAGGAACCGTGTTTTCGTCGGTTTGATGCACATGTGAGTTTTCTTTGCGAATAGTTCTGAAAGCTTTAGTGCAATAGCTCTCGCTGATAACGTCGCCAGAGTTCTGGAGGAGTTCACTCAGAACGTAGCGTTCTTTTCTCGTGTTGTCAATGTCCAGAGAGAGACAACCATAGAGCTCCACAGATTGTTCGAAATCCAGAAACTCGCGACATATTCTTTGCATGGCGTCGACTAAGGATTTGAAAAAAACTTTGGAATATTGTCGATCCATTTCTGTAATAATACAAATTGTTAGATGAAAACAGCGGCATTAACTTGGTATTGAAATCAGTTCCTGCATGGTTGTCATCCAAAAACAAGGATGTGGATGTATTGGATAAGTGCTACTACAAAGCTAAACCCAGCTTATAGGTCAGGGGGGATTTGGTTAAAATGTAAAGAGGTCCTGTTCGAGGAAATTTCCAAAAGCCCACCAACAAAATGCACCTCTTTCTTGAAGAGTTCTACTTGTTGCAACAACGTCCATTGGTGTGAGTTTCTTAGGCCGCTGTAATAAAGGCTAGAAAAGCTGTGACAGTTGAAATAGAAATGCTTGCAAAACTTTAATCATTTCCACTAATTTATTGATTATGGGTCTCATTCAGACCTGACCTGCTCATTAGTGAGCTCTGCTACAAAATATTTCAGAGTTACTGACAAATATTACACTTACGGTAGTTCACAGAAGCGCCCAAACCCACCAAGGCTCTCGGCAAATGTGAAAATCTGTAGAAGAAAAAGTGAGAAAGCGTTTTATCCAGTGTGGCAATATTTCAGCTAAATCAATACATTGTCTCCTGCAACACATGGGGGGGGGGGGACAAAGTTCTACCAC
>JAUELE010265172.1:0-18550 GCA_031471655.1 Diodora aspera | reverse complement strand
CCTAGAAAGTGATATTTTTCATGAACTATGTTGCGCCCCCCCCCCCACAAATCCTATTCACACCCTGTCCATGGTACTATGATGTATCAGCCGGTCCGAGAAAGAACCCAGCTGCATTAACATCACAGGTGAGTAAGTTTTTTTAACAACTGCTACAGCAGCAACGATTGGCATATAGTATCTGGGCTATATTGGAACTATATTTCGATGCGACGTCAGACAAACGTTAGCAAGCGTCAACAAGCGTTGACTGAATTTTTGCTTTACGTTAAGATGGCAATCTCCATAGGTGGATCCTGGATTTTGGAAACGGGGGGTGCATGATGTGATTTTGGAGAAAGAGAGATGCAGACTGAAAAAAACCCTGCACCCCCCCCCCTCCCATTGGATCCGCCTATACACGCCCAATTATTATGAGCGAAGGTGGACACAGTTCAAAAAGAAATGAAACCCAAAACGATCACAGATCCCTTGTTTAGTCGCCTTGTACTACAATCGATGTGTTTGCTGTGACGACCCGAAGGCCCCTCCAAATTTCGATGACAGTTGAATACACGCTACAATACGGCTAGCGAGATCGTTTATCCAGGAAGTCACACTTTAATAGTGTTCCTAAAACGGAGAGTATAAACAGAAATGTATTTTCAATACTGACCTCCCAGCACGGAGACAATGCTGTACGTCACGACACCGTCCGCTCCATGGTCATCATCTGTTGCATCAAACACACTAACAGTTGTGCCTCGTTCTGAATCTTCTGATATATCTACAGGGTTGAACGTTCCACTTCCGGCAGTCCAAACAGGCGGATGGTCGTTAACGGGCAAGACATTAACTTGTACTACAGTGGTGCCAGTTCGGGCATCTCCAACAACCGGAGTATCGACGGCGTTTACGAGAAGGAAATACATGTAACCTGCAGATTCCAGAGACTCATAGTCGAGGGCGTCAGCACTTGTGACCAGAGTGGTCTGGTCGAATGTGAACTTGGCGTTCGTGTCATCCCCGGAAACAATACTCAGAGTGAATTCGGCATTTTTACCGGCATCACTATCTTGGCAATCTAACTGGAAAACATTTGTCCCTGTAAAGATACACATTAATGTCACTAATATTCAGATGTGAGAGGTAAACGGCTTGTAATCGACACCCACTGCTTTCATTGCAGCATCATCATCATCATCATTTTCAGCAGCAGCAGTAATAACAACAACAAAGACAAGAACAAGATGACTGAAGGGCATTGAATTAAATTCATATTGTGTACATAATTGTATATGTTTGTTCCACATTTTCGATTTTGAATTTGAAACATTTGTCTTGCATCTATATTCTACTACCTTGATCACCAACTTTGTACTACATTGCTTACTACTCGAATCTGTTATGTGTTAAACGAGTTTCCGTTAAATTCTCTACCTGCAGCCGTGTTTTCCTGAATATTAGCTGTGTATGTGGCAGCGGTGAAGGTAGGGGCATGGTCGTTGATGTCAACGATGGTGATGTTGAAATTAGCACTTGCTGTCAACGACGCTTGGTCAGTCACGGTCAAGGTGAGCCCAGTTAGAACCGCGACTCCATTTGTGCCTTCCCTATCCACGTCTTTGACCACAAGAAGCTGACCAGTGGTGGAGACCATGTTGAAGTTGTGACTGTCGGCACCTAAAAGCAACCCAAAACTCGAGGTAATCCAAAATGGCATCAAAAGGACTCGACAAATTACCATTTGTACACAGATGATCTAATCAAGGTCAAATTGATGAGCCTTGGATAAACGTCATGGTGGGGGGCGGTTGGGGGGTGTCTACCAATAGATATGTAGGGCCCGGGTATGGGGAAACAAGCACAAAATACATAATGGACCGAGTTAAAACCAATTGCTCTCTTTGGGGTCGCAGACCTAGGATAATCTACTCAAGTAAAAGAGCGTATTGCAATGTACATCCAACATCAATATGACCATGTTCCTCATTTGGTCCATCAGTCCTGGATGTGCTTGTATGCTACCATGACATATCGAGCTTTGTCACTTTCATTAGTTTTGTCAAATCCTAGTGTCGTTATGTACAACATAATATACTAAAATATACTGTGTGGGGTTGCATTTAGCGTTCGATGCTTACTATAGCTCTATCGAATCCTGCTGAATCTATACTGACGTCCAAAAGAAAGTATACCAAATGATTTCAATATATTTGTCTTATCAAAAGGATGCTTGGATTTCGGCGAGTGTAACTTGATTGACATCTCATTGATAAACCTTCCTTGAATTTATTCAGTAGTCTCTCAAAATCTTGGCAGGTTTTCTTTTGGACGTCAGTATAGATCAAGCGAAACTAATACACTTACTTTTAGCTAAGCCATCCAGACTCCAGCTAGGACTTGCTCGTCTTGTTTTTAAAGAATCATATTCATGGAAATTGTCATAATTGTGAACTTAAAGTGATGAAACAGGCAGAGCGTACACCCTGTTATCGGCAGCCACGACTGCATCTTGTATCTAAGTTTGCATGATCAGGTCTCGCAGTCTCACAAACGTACCAGTCAGGACATACGTAACGGAGTCCACTGCATCCGGGTCAATGACAACAAATCCACCTTCAACGTCAGTGCCGAGGGCCTGATGCTCGGACATATAGCTGAGTCTTGGGAATGTGATCACAGGAGGTTCATCCAGGATGTCCGTGACCTTGACCTGAAAGCTTATCGTTGAGTTGTGGACACCGTCGGTAGCTCTGGAAAAACATCAATTAAAAATTGTCGATCTCCTATTCAGTTCGATATAACAAAGTATTAAAACAAGGATGAGGTTCAGATTTAGTCTTAATACACTTCAAGCTATATACAAGCTAGGTAATACATAATTTATTGTTGTCATGTTTTTGTTTTCACGTAAGTACATTGTACATTGAAAACAGCTGAAGATAAATAAAACAGCATCCCTATGCTAAATAAAGATATTATATGTGGAACACAAACATCCACAAACAACACAAGAAAAATATCAACAAGCGTCTATAATATATTACTGAAATATAATTAAATGTCCACATTTAGTTTGAGATTAACTCACAGAACAACGAGAACATGACTTCTATCCTTCTCAAAATCCAGTTTATTCTTGAGAAGGAGTTCCTTGCCTTGTACTTCAAACAGGTCTGCGTTGTTTGATATCAGTGACAGGGTCATGACGCTGTTGTCGTAGTCATCTAACGTAAATGTTCTCAGCACAGTACCCACGCTTGTGTCTTCAGGGACCGTCATCACACACGACTGCTTGGTGAAGACAGGGCTGTTGTCATTGCTGTTGGTGACATGGACAAGGATGGTGCCAGTCACCGATCTGGAGGATGTTCCTCCGTCAGCAGCCATCAATGTCACCGAGTATGTAGCTTCTCCTCCCGTCTTTGGATCAAAGTCTAACTCTTCAGCAACTGTAAGGTCTCCGGTGGTTGGTCCGATGGACAACATATTCGAGTAGCTTGATCCCGAGTCTACAACATTGTAAATATTATTATTGCCATACGTTTCTTATGCATATTACCACTGAATAGGCTATATCGAAGATGATACATGCCCCGTAAAAACCCCAGTCTTCTTCTGACAAATTAGAGCTGGTAAAAAATGAAATGTTTCTGGTCTTTGCCCCTAGGTAAAACTGATGCGGTGATGCGATCTTCCTTTTTTTATTTTTTTATTTTTATGACTGACTATTCTATAATGAGCTGTATGAACAGATAAGCACATAATATTTCAGAATAACAATATTTTAATAACAAAAGAATAAATGGTTTCCTGAGATAAAACATGTCAAAATTAAAATCGGGAAAACCGAGTTTAGAGTTACCTACCCTTGGCAATTAATATCAGGGAAAAAAGAGTTGACGCTGGGGGTCAAGATGACGGGCGCTGAGACCAGAAACAAGATTTTTGTTAGGCCTTATAAAAGGCAAATGGAGTTAATGACGGTCCATCGACACAGTCAACAAATACAGGAGGTTACTATACAGTGGTAGAACCAGCAATGTGAAAGGGGGCGCCCGCATGTCAGAATCCTTCCATAGGAGGTCCGACAGTGGCGGATGAACCATTAGGCTGAATAGGCTTAACCCTAGAGGTCCGGAAGGGATGGAGGCCCGAGAGCGAAATAAAAATGGGTAAATAAATGTGTACATTTTGGATGATATTTCATTACCTTGCATGTATTTTTTCTCTTTATTCTATTCGAAGAAAGATGAAGAATATGGCTGAAAGGGGCTCGGGAGCCGTGAGGCGTGTTCAGGAAAGGAGCCAAAAAGAAGGCGCCTCGGCTATTGGACCAATCTGATCACTTCTATTAAACGAGCCACCAATCGGATCACTTCTATTATACGAGGTGCATGAGGCGCCTTGCCTCCCGAACAAGCCTCTGATGTTCGCTCATCTACCCCAGCAAGCGGACAAAGGGAACATTTTAAAGTACTGTCATTTCACTTAGTTATGAACACCTAACAATGAACATATTCAAGTATACCAGACCCAAGCACAATTTACATTCTGGGCAGGCGAATTTAACCCTTCGGGGTAAATTTAACTCAGTATGTTTACCCCTGATGTAGGTACTGACGCACCTAATAACATGTTACTGGGACGTTGGTCAAGCGTCTACCCATGAACTTTTCTCATTTGAATAATTTTACAACGGGCCATCAAAAGTGATTATCCTCAAGTAGGATAGAGTCTGATCCTAATATCACTCTGTTAGCATGCAAACTGTAGGTCATGGTGCAGTATGAACCTTTTGCGGGCAATGAAAAGACTATGTTGGGCATCAGTTACCATTCCATTTTTATAACTAGTTTATTCATGTTACACATAGTAGAATGAAGTGAGTGTTAAAAATAATAATACACTCTTCCTAAAAGTAGGTGGATGCTGGTAATCATCAAGATATATCTTCAGATCTATGTGATATTTGCTGGGAGTGGGCGAATAGGCGGTGGAACACTAGGTTGTTAAGGAGATCGGAAAAAAGCCATCTCTCTTGGCCAGACATGAACGAATTACTAGAGCCATGGTCTGGTCAGCCGACCAATGTTAGCTTGACTCATTCTGTACCACTCCGCAGTGAGAGCAACACCGACTTCATTGAGGGTAATAGTGGATTTTTCACGTTCACGCGTCACGTTGTGTTACATGATATATCACAAATGTAAAATGTAGTATAAGGATTAAGGGACTCATGTAAGTACACTGGCGTCCGCAAAACGATACAAATATACTAATATTCAATCTTTTTTCCAACCCAATGTGTTCATCAAAGGTTTCTGCTGTCATGGGTTGTCATATTTCTTCGCCATCCTAGAACAAGAATTTCTTGAATACATATCTATTACATATGCAACATACGTTGTTTTTCTTCTGTCCTATGTCAAAGTTTTGGTATAGTTTCTTTTGGACATCAGTATATATAGTTTAATTACAAAGAATTCACCCCTCTCTGTGCTTAAACACTTTTCATTGAATGTCACTACATTCCAAACTAAAAGTATTAGTAAGCCACAAATTACAACTCAATCACTCTGTCAGCCCATGTGATTTTATACCTCTAGAGACTGTTGATCAATGAAATATCTCTCTGTATTACAGTAATTTAATTGAAAAAGGAAGGTTGTGACAGACATTGTACATTTACTAAATTGGCCTTTCACATAAATGATGTTTCTGTTGTGTAGAGTATGAAGTTCTAAAGTGCTCAAACGGGGAACACCATTCTCAGCTGAGATCTTCTTCGTCTTCTTGCTTCTAATTACACGTCCAAACAGTGAATGTCCCAAACATGTGTCCGCAACCGTCATGAAAGTCGCCACCAATGTGTGTGAAGTTAATTAAACTAAACTCTCTAGAGTAAACAAACCAGACAATACAATGTGTTGGACTTGGTTTGTACTCAAGAAATTCTACACGTGTGACATTTCTTGTAAGCAGCGTTTTATTGAGATCAACACGTTCCATTTACGTCAGCAAGTGTTGACGTCGTCAAAAACTGAACTGAAACAACTTACAAATACAACGTCATTCTACCAGTGTGAGTTTTATATAAACAGATATAATTCAGTTAAAGTTGTACTTAATCTTACTTGTCAAAGAGCTGTACGTGAAAACGCTGTACTTGTATTGTCTAGATGTAATTCTCGACTTCATTCTTTTGGTGCTACTAACAAAGTGGGAACATTTATCACCAATATTTTTCATATATTGCTTCTCAACCTTCTCGCGAACGGGCTTAGTAACACCTGTGTATTGATTTAAACTAAAATCATATATTCAATCTTGGACACCAGATCCGATGAAAATACACACAAAACTTACCATGAATGTCATCACACTGAATCGTCTAGTTTTTCAGATTAAAGGTATTTTGATCGGACGCCATTTTCTCCAATATTTTGGTATTTACGTCACGTGTTCCGTAATAGGCGATGTGAAGATACACACTCATGTCATATGTCTTAGACTGTTGCCTTTCCGGTGTACATAAAGCTGAGAAAGATCAAAGGAATGTGTTGTTTATCTGTCTTTATAGCCAGCAAAGTGAAATTGAAATTCAAAACGCTGTCTTTCTTATTTGATCTTATGACCATGAAATGATTCATTAAATGTTGGCTTGTATTACTTGCCGTTACAATATACCATCATGTTTAACACTGTCTACTATTTATAAATTTGCAGACAGGAAATGTCCAACGATATTTTTAATTTCAAAAACAAATTATCACAACAATTATAAATTTAGCGTTGTTATACTGCAGAAGTATGATCAATTTCAAGATTTAGTCTCGTTAATATAAACGATAATATTCAATATCCCTTCTACTTCATTTACTCAACCGCAATCTGGATTTTACTTATATTAAGTGCATAAATAAATGTGTATGCCACATATTAGAATAGCTTATTGTCCATAACCTCGTCTAGGTGGGGTATGAATACGTGTTTTCTCTTAAACCAAACACTATATCAAGATGTTCCTAACATGGCTGTATGCATCATCAATTCTGCTATAGCTATAACTGATAAGTTCTTAGTAACTTAGCATTAACGGTGGCATGTGGACGTCGTAGTAACCAAACAATCATCGTGCATCGTCCTTGTATCAATTCATTTGACATAAAATCGTTAAACATTCTCCCTTCATCACTGAAACTACATTGGGAGCAATATCTTCTTTGTTTGTGCATATCCATCTTCGGTTTGCGGGGCCCAGTTGAAAACATTTTTGGTGGGACTCCAGATTCACAGCCTAAGTCTTGAGAATCCTAGAAATATAAATATAGTGTTTTCAAGACCTTATTTATATCTATGGTAGAAGAGGTAGCAATCACAATGTGCGCTTCAAAAGTGTATATGAGTTCATGACCTACAGTAGATAACCCTGTCGAACGGCTTCTTTGGCGGAGCCCAGTTGGAAGCAATTGGTCAAATTGAATTCAGTTGGTCAAATTGGTCGACCCAGCTTGTCTGCAGTGGATGTGACGTTGTTTATATCTACATTTTATTAATAGAGCCATAACGAATGGAGAAAATGTTGCCCAATGGAACAGTTGTGGAATTGTAAGACGTTCTGAGATGTTCATTTGTTGTACCTTTTAGATGATCCACTTTAGCAGCGTTAATCCAATCCCAGAGATTTGAAGCTTTCCAATGTTTTTCATACCTGATTGTTGTATGTATAGTTTACATAATGTTTAGTTTTGAAACATTTCATCTCCACATCTAAATTCCGTTGCCTTGTGATCAAATGCAAACTCAGATAAATGAATATACACCACCCACTCCCACTGAAGTGTTCTTCGCCACTCGCACCCGTGTGATCTTTAAACTCATTGTATGGTTTAGTTTTCCAACGTTAAATACATCAATAAGGCAAACCTTTACTCAATACTTCTATTTAGCTATATAGGCATCTCACTCACTGTGTTTAATGTTGCTTCTCTTTCAAAGACTCTTGCCAGCTTTATCTACACAGATAATTGACCATATATTTTGATTACGGATGACATATTCTTATTCAATTTCACTTTAATGGTGTAAAAGGAACCTCCCGCCTCATTTGACGCCTTCCATAAAATTCACATTTAATTGAACTTTGCTCTAATGAACTCGTCGTGAAGTCGATCAGTCTTACAAAACGTCGAGACAAGTGGATACCAAACATGCAGTGTCTGCTCGTGAAATGTCACAGGGTTCATTACAAAATAGCATTGCATTATTTCTTTAAGCATCCCAGAGTCATGGCCATGCAATAGTATGGTAGATAGAACTGAAAGCTCGACTGTCAAAAACTCCTTTTAAATATCTGAAAGACTTGTACAAGACACTCTTACACTTAACACAAAAATACATATTCAGAAGTTCGACTGTTCATTGCCCTCTCGGTCCTGGACACCAAACCAACTAATCTATAAATCTTCCGTGGGCTATGAGTAAAAGGCTCTTACTCCTATCTTTAACAGGAGTCTTGTTTCCATCAGCACAAAGGAGAATCAGGTAATTGTTTCAAAAGAAATGAAGTGCAGAATCAGTCTCATGATAAAGTTCAACATGTTTCCATTATTCCGTCAACGACCATGATATCTTACACAATTACAAAGGTCAGCACAGCGGATACACTGATTTGATTGTATACGTTATGTGCTCTTTGAAACAGAACCACATTGCTGCCTTTGATATTGGGTAGTCTTACATTATTGTATATTCCAATCTAGATCAATCTGTATCTTCGTGGTAATCTGTTCATATTAATCGGATTCTATGTTTGGATACTGCCAATGAAACTGACTAATTTGATGTTTGAACTCATTAAATTTATTAAATCCCCCCGTGGTACTGTCAAACCAAGGCAGGCCTTTTGATCGTTGATTCTGTTCAGGTGATTATATTCCCATCTAATTCAGTTCTTTCTGGTGTTATCCTCCCACTCTCTACTGAGATTGAAAGTTTGCAGGCTGAAACATCCTGGATTCGGCTATGCACTACTTCATATATACACCCATATCGATATATTACCTTCCAAAAGAAGAAGGGGTACGGACCCCGGATCATCCCCTTTGGATATCGCTACGCTGCGATACAGTAGCATTCAGGTTTACAAGATTTAGTGAACACAGATGTTAGTGCGTTCTTACACTATAGGTTTTCATCGCATAGCATAAACGAGTTCTTTTGTGATTGTTCCAAAGAGAGTCTAAAGCGATTGTAAGTATTATAACACAATGCAGAATTTAAACAAATTGTGAAAAAGATTACATTTTACTTTGTGTGATGCGTTGTACATTTTCTCTGCAGGTGCATTAATATTTAAAAGATATCCAATGCACTTCACAGTTCAGATATAATGCGAATGAATGAATTATGTCTGTTTATCACGAAACGTGCACCTACATGTAGGGCGATTCTTTTTTTTCTTTTTTTTTAAATTTTTTGGGCGGAACTATGTTTCATTTTTTCTATTTGCAAGGACGGCGCAAACACATAGATGAAATGAATGATATGCCACGGTTACCCTTTTTCGGAGTGGGACTACGTGACTGGTACATGCTCTCGCTTGCTTTCAGTGGATCTATCTCGGTTTCCCGAGCCTGGGGTACATGACACCCGCGGCACTTTTAAGATATCTCCTAGTTACTTGGTATTTCCTAATTTATAATTAGTATATCGCAATTAGGGACCGAATATTTAATAGTTTGGAGATATCTCATAGTTCCTAAATTAGGAAATACTAAGTTCGAATTATGAAAAATAAATGTTTTTTACAGATTGTGGCCCCATGATGCTTCCGAAGTAGCTAGGTTTCGTTGCGAGTATTTTGTCAAAATGTTAAGGCTTTTAAATTGGCGAAATATGTGTAACAGGTTACTATTGTTGGGAATATTTTCCATTTCCTAACAGATAGACAGAGAGTAATATCTTGGGAGTGAGATTATATTCTGTTTTCTATGCCCTGACTAGGAATCTTTTGGCCTAAATTTATGAAAACCCGTAAAACTATCCCAAACACTACCGTAAAAAACGCGCTGATTTCATCATTGTGGTTAATGTAGGTTCAACCAAAATACGAGAGAGAGAGAGAGAGAGAGAGAGAGAGAGAGAGAGAGAGCGAGAGAGGTTAATGTTTAACGTGAACACTCCAGATACTGATACGTTGCTTAAAGGGATGGGGAAGATTGGCTCCATGTGAAAGGAGAGAGTTAGTAAGGAGGTTTGCGTTTGTTAGTGAATATTGCTGTTATTGTAGGGTAAGAGAGAAAAGAGAAGTAGTATACGTAGTAATTAGTTTTTTGGGTTGTTTGTTTTAGCGTGTCATTTTCTTTTGCGTGTGATCGGATGTGTTGAACAAATGCATCTGTCATTGTCGGTGTCACGTGATCGTCGCAAGAGGAATGCGGCAATGAGCTTTCATTGAATTTTTATGAAACTATGAACGAGATCGACCAATGCAATCATTCTAACTCAACTCACCTGAGGCAAACCCCTTCCTCGTACACACAGACCGACTGGCTATGTTTGCAAAGGTTTCAATGCAGAAATCATCTTTATCACACGGGAATACAATATCTCAATGCCGTGAGGTCATGCATGCTTGCTGAAAAACATAGCTTACTTCCTTGATGTCAGAGCCAGATCATAAACTATTAATGTGTTTACGACGCCATTAAGATACTTAAGCAAAGGCTCCGGGCTAATTTAGCTTCTCATATAGGTTTTGTTTGCAGTGGTTTCTTTAGAGAGTTGTATTCTGTTATTAAAGTCATTCTTGATTAAAGTTGTGATATCACTGCATGAACATCCGTGTTAATGTTTATACACATGATAATACACGATTTAATGTTTGGTATAGCACATTGTCGATTCTTTCAGAACAGATTTTTAAAACTGATTTGGGGAAAGATGTATGTGACTGAAAACAAAACCCCTAAAATTTAGGAAGTTAGACGATTTATTGTGCAGCATGTATTAGCTAAGGTTTTGAAGTGTTTGAGCAGAACAAATATCATTTCACACATTGATAGAACTACAGTTGCATGATAAAAAGGCTACGTTCGTTCGTTGCTTGTTTGTACTCAATGTACGTTTAGGTGTTTGTTCACGTTTTAGTCAGTTTTAAAGTATACAATTTTATCATGCTTTTTTTCAGCAAGTCGCTACATAAAAAGTCAATAATTAAGCATCGCGTATTATCAATCAATATTGATATTTAACCTAACTGTTACGAAGACCATAGCTTCAAAAGCAACATATGATGCTTATTCCAATGAGTGACCCTTCGATGGTTGTGCTGAGTATATTATAACCCTTTTAACCAAAAGGCTAATTTCGAGGGTAATGTTCAAACTGTCATCTCTGAAAATCATCAGTTTTCAGGAGATTAAAAAACAACGCTACTAAGGAGGGTTTTTATTAAATAGATTTGACAGGATCATATTTTAGTATCCACGTGCCAAATATCTTGTTGATTACTAAATGCGTTGTGAAAAAGGAAATGTTTTGCTTCCCCTGAAAACTGATGATTTTCAGTTACGACAGTTTGGAACCGTACCTTCGATTTGTTGTTATAACGAATATATTGGTGTGTTACTGCAGAATGAAGTTTTACTTAAACCTAACAGCTCCACAGCTAGCTTCATTAATCATGCTTTTCATTTAGAAATAGTTTTAACTAAGTAATGATACCCTTTTCCTGTTATTTATAAAAAGGATCCAAATAAATATAATGGTGCTATTGTGTCGTGTTTCTGACAATGTACGAGACATTCTTGTATGATATTTTACTAGCGCTTCTTTTGCATGGATTGTCCAGTATAATTTTGAGACTGAAGTTGGCTCTAGAACATTATAATACAGAGGCATACAGGAACCGTGTGGCCGTGGGGTGACGTGCCTCCACAAAATCAAAGATGTGAGGGCACCTACTCCCACAAGAATTCAAACAAAAACATATAGACATAATAACGAACTTTTTAGGATTCCAAAGAAGATTTTTTATATTTTCGAGAAATTTATGATTACAGTAATTGCGCTTTTTAAATCGACAGTGTTATATTACGCGAGGCGCTTGACGGTTAGCACCACATTACCATCTCTCCGCCCAGGTACCCAATATTTGCTAGGTGGACTGAACTAATTTACAAGCTAAACCATTTGCCCATGGTGACACCACAGGCACTGTCAGTGTCTCGGTGTGAGGCAGGGAAAACCATTGAAGGCCTGGAAGCTTATAACATGAACCGGTCACCCATCCGACTACTGTCCGAGCTCGACGTTGGTTTAACTTCTCAAGGTTGTGACTAACTCAACTTACATTACTCACTGATACACACGCAATACTACTCATAGTAACAGGTGTAGGTTTCAGGCCATCTTTCAGCCATAACATCAAAAGATGTCTCCCAAATGAGTAGAAAACGAGCAAAATACCCCCTCCCCATATAAATCACCTTCGAAGACGAGCATAACAATTAACGTTTTTAGCACGTGGTTGACTCTCCAGGGCGCGTATGCAACAGACGGAAGTAAGCTTTTACTTCGGAAGTAACGGCGCTACTTCGATTTGCATGAGAAAGAAGGAACATATACTTCAGGGCCCGTATGCATGAGCTGGTAGCAACGAACGTTGGAAGTAGGCGCCCACGCATCCCGTAGAGCTCAACCATAAACTACTTAAAGTTGCCACTTACTACCGCGCTACGTGCTTACTACCAGCTCATGCATACGGGCCAAGAAGTGACTGGCTACTTTGGCAGTAACGACGCTACGTCGGTATGCATGAGATCGAAGTAACACTAACTTCGGAAGTAACGACGTAGTAGTTCAACGAAGACTTGCCGGACTACTTCCGAAGTAACGCTTACTTCCGAGGGACGTTACTTCCTACTCATGCAAGTGGAAGTTCCTTGTCGTACATGTACATAGTCTTATTTAACGTTGTAATTGTATTCACAACTGTTCGTTTACTTCATTGTCATTTTCATTTCTCTCTCATGCAGAGCCTGAACCGGAGGGAGGCGCGGCAGTGACGGGAATGTCCATGCTGTGTGGCGTGTTGTCAGTGATGCTGGCCTATCTTCTGAAAAACTGACTTCCGGGTATTCAAAGCTCGACGACGGACATTTTTTAACAATAAATCAAGTTGAATGCGTATGTTTTATCCTTGCGTGCATTCGTAGATCCAAGACACTCGCTGAGTTTGTTATTTGACTGTGATGTTAAAAAAACGTCTCTGATTTGGTAAATAAATATTATCTTCATAAAGCTCAATTTATTTGTATTCCTTTTACTCAGATTTCTGACTTTGTTATTGTGTCGCCTCCGAAGCTGGCGTACACTTATGTTTAACTCTACGTTCTTGCGGCATCGTCGTCGGTGTTGAAAGTCACACTTTGATTCTTATCAAAGGTTATTAATCTACAGTCAACATGCCTCAAATTGAAAAAAAATAGCACCTTTATCTCTATTTTACCATGCTTTTATTCAATGATTTACATCGGACACTTTCGCTACGCGGAAGTTCCCAGCTGTGATGCAACTTCTGAGAATGGATTCTTAGGCAAGGGGAGATTGACTTCGAATCAAGCATATCAAAGTACTGTAGTGCCTAGTCAGGTGCCTAGGCGTGGGTGGTGCAGTGCGTTCACTGTTTATTCCGGTCTGGTTACATTCAAAACATGGATTGGCACAACCGGTTGCGGAATAAGCGGAAATGCGAATTGCAGAAATGGTTACGGCATTACAGTACTTAACTTACGAGTAAAAGATATGAATTTTGTATTGATTCTGCACTTGGTACTATATAATATGGGAAAACAACAAGACATTCTAATTTGAATTGCACAATTGTACAACAGTTGAAATCTATTGAGCACTACCCTGATTACAATTGAACTCGTCAGCGTGCAAAATTCCTAGCATCCAGCAGGCGGTGTCGTTCCATAGCGTCGTGATGGTATAGCCTACCGCGCGGGGTGACAGGTTACAATTAATACGTTAAGGAATATATTTTTCAGTGGTACGGTTGCAGAATTTCTCCAAACTGCCATTACAAGTTTACTGCCTCTGATATAATTTTAATCGTTATCAATTTAGCAAAATTATAATTTACAAACGTGAGAAAGTTTCAACCTTCCACCCCCACCTAATTTGAAAGCGGCCAACGTTCAATTGTAATCTTCCTCAAGGGGGGACCAGCTAATGTTGACAGTCAACAAAAGGCATAAAACGGGAATTGTCTATAATTTCCTTTATTCTTTTGCTGACCAGTCCACGATCTAATATTAGAAATAACAACAGCTTCAAATTGGAAATGCACAGTTATGCAGCAGTTTAAAAATATCTTCCTTAACAAACTACGAAACCCCCATAAAACGCCGACTTGCACTGGAGAGCACGTTGACGTAGCGTTAATTTTGAAAGGGTTTATATCCAAGGCTATAACAATCAAAACATGATACATCTTTATATAATTTGTCAACTACAGTCTGCAGAAAAGTCACAATATCAGTCATAGGCAACTGGCTACATAGCCTATTGTTCTGAGACAGAAACATGCAGGTGCCTCAAAAAGCACACTTCTCAACTTGGTAAGATGTGTTTTTTGGGACAAGGATCTAAGAAAACGATAAATGATAAAGTAACTGCTGTTGTATGTTATTAATGAGTTTTGAATGAATATCAGAAAATGGTTTTGACAAATTGAGCCGTGCATAACGAGGAGTGTAATAGCTCGGGAATCCAATCACTCGCCTTAAAACACAAGGACGGAACTAACACAGTGAAAGGTAGGCCTACATGTACATGTACTTCTCCAACAATGAACGTCGTAAGTGACCAAGAGTTAAGCGGTTAAAGTGATGGAAAACAAGAAGTACACTCATCATTAAGTACATTGCACGTAGGCCTACATATATGAATGCACGTGCATGCATAGTCTCTACATTAAAGTGATATTGATAACATGCATGGTCTCCGTTTCAAGAAATGTCATTCTCATGATAAATACACCTAAAATTATGCAAAGTTAGGGAGGGCGGGCGCCCGGCGCGCCCATGCCTGGATCCGCCACTGGTGACATCACTGTGACTTGAGTGTGAGGTCAACATGCGTATGCATGATTATCTGAGTAATAAATACATTTAATAAAAAAGAAACTGAGTTTATTGTTATTCATTTCTGCAGTTCTTATGCGTCATTATGCGTGGAAACATGTTGGATTTTGATTTTTCCAATTGTCTGCTGTATAGTCGGAGATCAATGTTGCCGGTGGTTTAGCCAGGATACGCATCAGCTCACGAATAGCTTTCCTTATTTGGGAAGCCTAGTCACATGACTGACCCGAACCAATCGTCTTGCGCACTCAGTCGGTCATGGCAGACGACACGGATTGTGTCTTTGGATCTTGTGTCTCTGTATTTTGGGGGATTTGTCATTGTTCAGGTAAGGATTAAACGTAAAGTTGAAGCTCAAAGTTTGTCGGTAACATTTTCAGACCAAATGTGATAATTATTTATGATGTTGACGCGTTAAATATCGGAAAATATTGTTCAAAATAATAGCGTTCTCGGAGCCGATCCCAACTGGTCATTGTTGTTGATATTTTGAACAATCAGTGCCTATTCATACCAGCGTTCAGAAACTCATATTATATAATTGGCTAATTTTTCGGAAGTATAAATGTGTTAACTGAAATCAAGTTGCATTTTGCTTCTAAATTCATCAGTTTGGAAACGTTTGCGATGCTTTTGTTTTGACTATCATCTCCGCGAGTGTCACTGTCATTTCGTGGCCGTCATGGCATCATGAAAACAAAAGTGATCAAGATGCATCGAAACTGTCTTCTTATGTCTCTATGATCTTGAATAATATCTATTGCAACATATAGGCAATATTAGTTGTTAGTTATCTCTGTGGATCCATTTCCTCTTAAATTGAGTGCCTGATGTTTCGCGGAGATACGGCAATTTCGTAATTCGAGTGATTTCGTAATCAAATCGTAACCCATCTTATTATGTACGTTTCGCCCAGTCCCAACCACTTGTCGTCTGCGCGTGTCCGAGCCTCGCTTTGACAATTAGGTCAAAACAAATTAACATTCGCTTGCTGCATCATGGTTTGATGAGATGAGACCCAAAGTAATTATCATGTACAAATGCCGCTTCACATTATTCGTCCTTCAAGGAGATTCAGTGCATAAGATTAGGTCTAGAATTACTGGATTCTGCCGCGCAGTGTGTTAATATAAATCAGCAAGTGTGTTTTGCAGCTACATCTGTAACATCTATTAGAATTTCCATTCTTTTGTTTTAAACAATATTTATTTCACAAAAGTGCGAAGGCGATTGGTCAACGGGCATTGTCTATTCAGACCTTTCGCAGTACAAGTGTAAACTAGGCTACATTCACAGTATTCCATTCGTTTTGAACATTGAAGATGGCACAAGCCCAAAATAATATTTTTTCCAGAAGCAGCTTGAATTCAGGAAACATGGACATGTTTGAAAGAACCAGTTCTATTCCCTTGAGGTTTGTGTTGTATTCTGCCCTTTTTTCTATGAATGTAACATGAAATGCCACAAAGAAAGTATATATATTCTACAGTCACCACACCCTCATCCCTACACAGTTGAAGTTGGCATGTTTTTAATGTTATTGCAGATTTCAGTGTTTTCGCTTACCGGTTTACCAAAAATTCTCGGTTCTAAACTGAAAAAAATACCTGTGGACCAATAAAATTGAAGCTCGTCGGTCCAATGGACCGGTTGATTCAATATTGACAAATCACATACTATTTTTTATTGCATACAGAAACGTCGTAAACGAAAAATTAAACAATTTGTGTGTTGTCTTAATACACTGCCGGGCAAAAGAAACGATACCAAATGATTTCAGTTATCTTTCCTTACGTCTATATGTCGTAGCTGATCAAAAGGATGCTTGGATTTCAACGAGTGTAAATTGATTGACATCATGTCGTTGATAAAACTTCCTAATCTCTTGCATATCCAACGTAATTGTGAATTTTTGCAGTATTCTCTCAAAATCTTGGTGTCGTTTCTTTTGCCCGGCAGTATATTTAGAAATACACGTTCAGGTGCAGAGGGGTTGTTTCCTGATCTGTTTTTAGCAGCCAATAGGCAATACCCGGATGCATTACACAGGTTCTATAGACGTATGTCAATGCTGTTTGGTCGGTCTCGACACCCTGTGGTAAAATGGAAAGCGCAAAGCTGGACAATCTTTTAAAATATTTTGAAGTAGAGGGGACTAAAAGACAGGAAAGAAAAAGAAAATGAACACACAAATGTGACATGTGGTGACACAGCACACCAAAGTACGAACAGTGGTCAGAATCCAGACAAATTCTGATTTTGTCCTTAAGATTGTAGTGAAATAAAGAAGATGCAGTAGACATAATAAATGGGCAAAACAATGGCTAAAAATCCCTGTGACGGATGGTGGAAGAAAAAAAGGGCAGATAAAAAGTGAGTTACTTATTTTCGTTTCAGCTGTGTGTAATTAAAAATACATACCTACACAAAAAGTTTTCACTGACAATATATGTGCAACAGACCACTGTTAATAACTAAATACAGTAAATGCAGAGGATTTTCTGTTCGGGTTCGCATCGCATTTGCTGGTCATTTTCAGCTGATAGGTAATCAGATTTTCAGATGACCATTTTCATCTGAATTGCTAATCAAAAATGTAGAAGAAAATACTTTGAATAATAATATTCATTCATGAACATATCAAAACGAGGCTATAGACGCAAGGAACCTGTTAAATATTATATAACCTGCATAAATATTTATAAGAGTGGTATATGGAGAGGGGTACAGTGAAATGTAACTAATTTACTGCAGAACCTTTCTTTGAAGAAGCATAGCATTGCTGAAGGATTGCCCAAAGTCATTAAAAACTCAAAATTGCTTAAAGGAATATGATCAAAGATGCAGGTACGCCAATCTATGTTCAGAGCTTGTCTTTCTATGCATCTTGTGATATAATACAGTGCGGTATTTATTCCACTATTTTACGCAAAGATTTCACACTAGTGACTGGTTGAGGTGATAAAGAAAAGGGATTTTCGGTGGTCATCGTCTTACGCTAAAATAGATTGCGCATTGCATTTTGGGAAGGTAAGCAAATATGGAACTGGCTAAAACGGTGACACGTCTTTGGACGAAATGGTGACAATTAGACGAAACGGGGGTGGATATTTGGTCGAAACGGTGACACTTTTGGACACAACGGTGACAACAAAAGATATACATGTATACTATATCAATCGATCATTACACTGAATTCTCCGTAGACTAAAAACCGTTTTCACCAGGAATGTCGCAAGTTTGGCGTGTCACCGTTGTGGCTTGTCACGCTTTTAGCTATAGCCCATAAAACGATGACGTCACCAAAATGGGGAATATTTAGAATTAATTCTCGAGTTCGGGAAAGTAAACTTTTCGACGAATAAAATGTAGTTAGCCGTCCATTAGTTTCATTAGGAATTCGCCGTTAT
>JAUELE010265171.1:7282-29083 GCA_031471655.1 Diodora aspera | reverse complement strand
CCTGATGTGCCTCTTGCATATCACATTGCGCTATGGCTGAAATATTGCCCCCTGCAATGTAAAAATCCATTTCACTCTCTCACTGTTGTCATGATTGTCTATTGCTGTAAATCTCTTTTTGAAGTGTACTACTCAGACGTTTAGGGTCACACATAGTGATAACACTCTTTTATTTACAAGAAGGATGCATCCAAGATTGATATAACTTGTTGGCACACATGTCACATGACAACACATGAAAATGTTGCATGTACCGATACATCATGAATTCAAGATTTTGAGGGAAATTTCAGAAGAAGCACATTTTTCTAAAATTTAGTAACCTTCAGCATTACATTTTCACCTGACTGTTGAGGTAATTAGTAAATTTTCAGCAGTACTGTTCAATATTGCATGAAAACCCCGTTCTAAAAAGTATGCTCATATGGCTAGATCAATTATATTAGTTTATTCTTGTGTCAGGCTCGACCCTTAACTTCTTTTGGGTAGTTGATCTTATCTTTTTATGGAGCATGCATCACATGTGACAGTGTAACTGAAAGACTGCTCTGTAGCACAAGCATTAAGTCAACTCATTCAGTTTGAGAGGAAGTAAGGTTTGGGGCTAGTGGCTTGGTTTGGGTTATTTTTCTTCATTTTGTGCCTAATTAGCAAATAGTTGCTCAAGAGAGCAAAGCACTGCAGAAATATAAGAATACTTTTTCTGTCTTCTTGAACATTGGTGGTATGTTCTAGGATGTTCATTTTGCCTGAGGCTTGTGGTCTAGGGCAAGCCTGACCTTTGTTAGACGTCAGTACATCTTCAGACATGGCTGACATTTGGATTATCACACATGCTAATGAATCTTGTGGTGTGACAGACTTTATCTCCCTGTCAACCTTAAGTATCAGAAAAAAAGTGACCCAGTGCCATGAATATGAACGTTCTGTTTTTATCTCTTGTGTTTTTTTCAAATCTGCATACTTCATTTGTTTACTACTAGTTGTATTGATGGACATTATTTGTGATAAAATAAAGTCTCAAAGTATTTCTGGTTTTCTGGGTGTGTTTTTTTGTTTTGAAAAATGAAGGCAAGTTGAAATAAAGCAGTTCAAGTTAGGAATTGATGTGGGTGTATTTTGTTGGCCAACTCTTTTTGCGTAAATTTATGAATAGAACAATTCTTCAAATCAGCTGGACAAGTTGCTCCTCAAGATGATTTATTTTTCACATATTTTTTTTGGCAAGAGAGAACCAGCATTGCAAAAAACATTGTGACAAAAGCAAGTAAGAAGAGAACAGTTTTTTCTTGCAGAATATTGTCTAGGATGATGGCATGTCCAACAAAAATAGACTGAAACCTGTCAGTACTTGTCCATCCAATTAATGTTGAATTTGTCATGGAGGAGTCTTTCCAGAAGAAAAGCTGGCCTTCAGGGCTTGTTGGTCAACCTGTATGTCTTGATGTGGTCATGCTTGGGTACAGGTGAAACATGACCATACTCAAGGAATGAATTCACGACCTTGCCCATGTAATAAAGAAAGCTATGGTTTAGCACATAATTGCCACCAGCCCATCACATGTGAAAATATCTCAGCTTGTCAATTACTGGTCTTGTGGCAAAGTAAGTCTTTGAGCTTTAGGAAAATTATTGGTATGTGAACGTAAATTTCAATGCAGAGAACTATTGTCACACTAATTACTGTGTGTTTGAGTACTTTAACAATGGCCAGGATGTACTACATGTCCACTGTCTTACAGTATATCATGCTTGTTAACTGGACAAAAAAAATAATACCAGCCCAAGAGATGACATTTTAGACCCATGTTTGTTGTTATTTTCATTACATTTTAAGATTCAATAACCAAATCAACATTCATTTAAGAAAGAATACGTTTTTGTATGAAAAAAATCAAAGTCTTTTCCATTTCAGTAATTGTATTGTTACCATTGTATGAAACAGCCCTGTTTTTAAAGAAATAGTGAACATAATAAAGAGGATAGTTTAGAAGGGTTAAGTAAAAGTGGTAATTTTACTTACTCAATAAGCGGAGAAAGCAGGTGGAAGAATAAAAGCGAAAATAATGTATATTCATTGTAGTTTTGGATAAACACTTCTGTTGTTACCACCTTCTTGTCCAACACTGATGAGACTGTTAATATGATGCATTCTATAACAGGTACATGCAAAAGCTGATTCGTTTTATCCCAGATCATTGACATTTGGCTTATGGTCAAGTGCTCAAATCAAGAACATCTATGTTTCATGGGTTCCAGAGCAAAACTTAAGCCAGTATTTCACTCAGCTACTTTATGTATGTAAATATGTTTTTGTGCAAATTGAGATTTTAACAAGTCTAATCTCTATTTTTCAAATTTACGTACATCAAGTAAAGGTCACAAGAGATCAATTGATTCAGTTTTAAATTACTTTCCACTTTTCCAGTAACATGTATATTTTAAAAGTTATGGCATTTCAAGTTTCAACCTTTGTAAGTTAAGCATGCTGAATTCGGAGAACATTCAATGTTTTTTTTACATATTCGCTTCAGTCTCCTTTTTCAGGATAACAGCTTGAACTAATTGCTGAAATGTGTTTTTTCCTCCCTATATGTCATTGTGATTTCATTTATGTTCTGCTCAGCAGACCAGTGAATGTTTTGGCTCCGAAGGTTTGCAATCTTTCTGTCAAATTGAATCTTGCCTGAAGCATCTATGGTCAAATCATCCAGAATATGGCTTCAGGCTTTCAAACGAGGCTTTACAGGTTGCCTCTCGATTTGATCTTTGGGATGGTTCTGAATGTTTCATAGTGATGGCTTCCAGAGATTGCATTGCGTATTCAGTATCAGTTCACTCTGTATTAATTTCTTTGATTTCTTCTGTCATAACGACTATTGATGCAAAACATGGCTCCTGTTGTATGAGTACGGAAAAAGCAGGTTGTTTTAGATTGGGAGGAATTCTGTTGCACCAAGAGTTAAATTCATATTAACTTTTTGAAAATATTTTTTCGATTAACTCATTGATTTAAAGTGCAAGAAGTTCATCAAATGCTCTCCTTTGTTCTTCACGATCAAGACAACTCATTAGTAACAGATAAATTCATCAAAATTGTTACGGAGCTTGCACACTGTTTGAGGAGCTAATCTACCGGCTCATTGTTCCTTATCATAATAATTCTCTTTGTCAGAAAATTCATTTCTGGTAGCCAGCTTATTCTACTGATTGTAGAGAACTGGCCAAACTATAATCATCCAGAATTCATTGTTCAGTGTCTTGACTGTCTTGCTTTAGCAACTTCTTGTGTGGATTCACTTCTTTTGGAGACTGGGGTAAACTTCTGCTGATGTTAAAAATAATGTTAATAATAACTTCTTCATACAATGCATATGAGTATTAAAAATACCTGTTTATTCTAGAAGAAACTGGAGCTGCCATCCATAAAATTGATGTTCTTTATTTACTTACCACCAACTGCAAAAATGGAAATTTTTGTGTCTGTTGTGATTTTCTGAATTCATTATCTTTCGAGTGATGTCTTGGAAAGTTATGAAACTATTAAATGCTACACAGAACGGAAAGTATGGTCAATTTGTCAGTGGGAAACTGTACTAGAGGTGATGAGGATGGTTAAATATAACAGTTCCATGGACCTTGATTCAACATTCCTTACTAATCTGGTAATTTCATTTTGACTCTTCTTTTTACAAGAATATTTTAAAGCAGCATAGATGCATATCCATATATGGATATATCACAGTTAGTTACTCATTGTCAGGTTCTCAACAAATTGTTTAATCTCAAATGAAATCATTTCTTGAACTTTTTGCCAATATTATTTGTATGTCACAGGCCAGTCCTTTAAAAAGTATTTTGTTCTATAATAATGCAGTACAGTATTGAAAATTTGTTACACCAGCAAGGTATGTGATATGAATATTCAATCCAGCTTGTGGGTAAAATGTGTTTTCATTTGAGTAAAATCTATTATTTGCTTCGGAACTGGTGTGGTTTACTTTTGAAAGGTATAATCTTTTTGTTTCTGTTTTAACTTTGAGGAAAGTGCTATCGAACTTATGTATTATTCATGTCCCTGGAAGTGAATATTTCTGTCTTCAGTAAAGATTCTGTACTTGGTGTTGTAATTGCTTTTGTCTTTTGAGTATTAATTTTAATGTTAGAAAGCTTTATCCATGGCTAGTTTGTTTTCTTTTCTTATTTAATATTAAATATTTTATTTTGGGGGTTTATGTTTTTGGGGGACAACTTTTGCTTGTGAGCATTCCTTCGATCATTTGAATGTTGTAAATACTAAAATTTGGTCTTGCCAAAAAGGAACGGTTGATGAACATTCAGATATAACAAGGAGTACAAAAGCCTGAGAAAGTTGGTGTGCTGTTTGATTTGGACACAGGCAGGACCAAAGTGTGAAATGTTGCCAAACGGAGACCAGGCCTTAGGAGTGGGGAATGCAAGACACCTCAACACCAATACTTGGGAAAATCTCAACCCCCTCCCAATGCTGAACAGACTTTTGTTGGATCCTCTTCTCTGTGCAAATATTTATTGTTGTCCTTGAGTTTTGTTTCATGCAGTGCTCTCTGAGCCCATACCGGTTCTAAGTTGCTATTGTGCCTTTGTGAAAAAAAGAAATCTGGGAAAAAACATCTGGAGTTTATTGCATCTCTGCATTACCTGAGTATGGCATTGAGGAAACTTGTAAACCTAAAGACATTTGCAATCATAAGACAAATCCAATTTCTTCACACTTAAAAATATGCAAGTTACAGTAGTAAATTCAGAGTTTTTTTTTTGGGGGGGGGGGGCATTTTGCTGGTCAATTTCAGCTGATTGCTAATCAATTTCAGTTGACTGCTTATCAATTGCTTATAAAATGGTGATCAATGTGCATCAAACACTAATCATTTTCATCCGAATGTGGAAAACTGCTAATCAAAAATTTAAATAAAAAAATACCCTTAAATTACTATATTCACTATTAACTGAACTTTCTGTGTCTTTTCTGTGTGGAATTGATAGTCAGATGCGATCACAGACAGCTTTTATATTGTTTTGCAAGTTTTAGGATCTTTCAATTCTGTTCAAAAAAGAATTCTTCCGGTTTAAGCTTTAAATAAATAAATTTATAAATAAATAAGTAATACATGTAATTGGTTTGAGTTTTTTAAATGAATATACAAGCACAAGTTTGATTGTAAATTAGTATTCTGTTGAGAAGTTATTTCATCTGTGTAACTGTTACTGGACCAACTGTGCTATATAGCATTGATAGCAAGACAAAGCTTATTTGGAAATAATGCTGAACATTGTCAGAACGTTGTGTTGAAATGAAGGGCATTCATCTGAACTCCACATCTATTGAAAAGTTTGTTTAAATTGTGACAGCTTGCGGAGTTGATTTAATGGCTTTGTATTCATAATAATTATTTATTTTGCATTAAATAAATATTTCTGGGTTTTAGACCAGAACATGTGTTGGTGACATACAGTCAGTTACAACTTCAAACGTTTTAAATAGAAAAATTCTACATTTTAATCATGGAAATACTTGATATGGTTGTGCAATAATTCATTGGTTGTGTTGGATCAGTGTTGACTTTTGATTGTATCAGCAGCAAATAAGTGTGAAATTCAAAGCATTTGGTAATTAGGAATATAAGGTTGAAGTAACATGATTATATCCATGTGCTTATATTGCTGCAGATGTATTCTAATCAATGTACAAAATGTTCAGAAAGACTATATGTTGATCAATTTATAAAAAGGTGTGTGGTCTCAATAATCAGCTGTAGCATTTCGAAATGATTGCTTTGAAGAACCCTGTTTTACAAAAGAGTCATAGTGCTAAGTTGATCATAAAGTCTTAAGATCAATTTAAAACTGAGTTTTAATCATGATTCCAGTTGACAAAGCAGCTTTAAGCTGTTGTGCATGTCTTAAAATCACTTGTAGATTGTTTTAGATATATGGACAAATGTTTGTTTTGTGGATTTTAAAATGAATGGAGTAGCTAAGATTGATCTTAATTAAGATTGGTTTATGAAACAGTGCCTGGGACTTGAAATATCTGCACCACAAGCAAAGTTTAATGTCTCCGAGTTGATAACCATGGCATGTTATTGAAGCTTGGATGGTTGTTTGACCAACAAGTTTCATGCATGGTATTGACATCCTGCAGGTTTGGTTCAACAGAAATGGCAAGATGTTCAGAGCTCTGCATCCATTCCCTTCCAATCAGGAAATTTGATGCCTTTGGTGATTATCAACAGATAGTAGGTAGAGAAGACATTCTCCCTGCCTCCCATCCAGCTAGTCACTTTCTGATGGTGAAGTCTGATCCTTAGACACTTGGTCTCTCATTCCCAGTGCACTATCACATCTTCCCTGTCATCATGCAGCATAGACTGTTGAAAGGATATACAAAGCTTGCCACTATTTGTGAAGATATGTGATTGTTGCATGCCTCTTTTTGATTGCAGATAGGAAGGTTTTCTCCACCATTGAAATCAAGTTGTGGAAAGATTTAACAATATTTGGTATTTGTGACAATAAATAGAAATCTATGCTGCCAGTTGTATTTGACAGTCATTTCACATTGAATAGCGAAAATTTTGGAGTAATTATAGAAAATGCCTTTCGGAAAGGAAGTAATTACCATTTCATTGCTGATTAATGTTTTTGAGTGTTTTCTTCTCATTTTTTACCAAAACATTTTGACAGACTTCTGAATTGTTTATCTGCAACCTCTGTATAATACACACAGAATATTTTATTGTGTATTAATTCTTTCTCTACTCATGCTGTGAAAAATGAACTTTCAAAACTAAAAAAACAAAGTTGAAAGGAAAACATTTATGCATGTCATCAACACAAATAACAGGGGAACTTTGTCTTTCCTGCCATGTCTGTTGGTTTTTCATTTGGCCTCTGTAAATTCAGATATTTTGTTGTTATCTACCTTCTGTTATCAAAAAAAGAAATAAAAATCAAACAAATTTGTGCATTTTTTTCACAGTTCCAAAAAAGTTCCAATTTTGTTTTGCGGTTTAGAAAGTTTTGTTTTCAAATATTGCACACAAATGACTTAACGATCAGTCCCACTCTTGTTAATAATTACATTTCACTGCTCAACAAATCCCACCAGAAAAATTAAGTCTCTTTCTTTTTCTCTAGTTTGATACTTGGTTTCTTCCTCTGCAAAAGCTGAACGGATGAGCCTTTCCACTACTTCCCAACAGTTTAACAGATAGGTTTGAAGTTGAAATTCTTGGATGTTAGTTTTAAGGTTGCGGGGTTTATGTCCACACAGACTCTGGACATGTTGAATTGCTTCATGTTTGCCTTGTGTGGCTTGGACACAGAGGCAGGGATTTGACAGGCTGGGAAGACATTCTGCTTTACAGGCAGCTCATCTTCTTCATCTGGTCAGCAGCAGGGTTGCTTGTATTGTGTTTGCATTTCCTTCCTTACTTCTGCGGTGACATAAACCTATACTTCTAATTTATCCGAGATTTAAGTTGCTTATATTTATGTGCTAGTAATAGGATTCACGTGGAGATTATTATTGTAGTTATTATATTTAATCAGATTAAATTTGCTGCAAACTACCTGCTTCTTAACCTGGGTTTTCCTTCATTAGAAAAGGGACACTGTTAAGTAATACAGCAGAATCTTATTCAAGATTTCCTTTTTTGGGGATGTAAAGAGATTGGATATTTTTTGGGTCATGAAAGATAGATAGCATGAACATTTTGTTTGTGGTAATGTTGTGAGCATAATAATGTGTTAAGGGCAGACTCACTCATAGCCTCAGTGGAACTGGAACATAGCAGTGTATTTAAAAAAGTGGCGACTTCAATGAAGCATGATTTGTTGGTATTTTGGATTGGACAATTACATTTGGAATTGAGGGTTGCGGGGTTGCACAGTGGTTAGCGTGTCGGCCCAGTGATCTGCCAGCCTTGGTAATCATGGTTCGAGTTCCACCCGATGTTAGTAACACTGGTGACATGAAAGATTGACGAAAACCACGTAAAATCCAAAATTGTTCACATTTCGAACAGTGTGGGGCTATTGTGACATGAGATTGACCGTTGACACCAATTGGATGTAGGTGACACCATGGTGATATGACTGAAAGGTTTGGAAAGCGATGTAAAATTCAAAATCACTCAAATGCTTTGACTTTTCTTCATATTGATCTGTATTACCCCTTGGCTGCATCTTGCACTTCAAGATGCATTATGACTGAAAGATTCTCACTGTCAGTATAGTGTAAATTCAACAAACTTCAATTCAATAAATTTTTATTGAAGACAGCCCTACATTTATTCAGTGTTCTCCATATGAAATATCATTCATAAGATATGGGTTTGTTTTTATGGTTTCAAGGAATATATGGTCAACTTTCAGTGAGTCTCAAGCTTTTCTCTGAGATGACACAAGTGGTTCCATGAGCTGGAAGACTGCTGAGACCATTCTTATTTGAATTACTCTTTCATTCTGAAAACGAGAATGAGTAATTTGAGGATTTTTTCAGTATGACCGACAAGACTGCATCAGATTTGTTTGTGATCTCAGTTAACGGTTTGTCATTGCATGGATAGGCAGATCCAGGATAATATTTTTAATTTTTGAAATCTTATTATATTTTACTTTATTTTATTGTGTTGAAGTGGGGCTATTTTAATACATATTTGACTTTCAAAGGGAGGGGGGGAGGGGTGTGTGGACCCTTTGATTTGCCTATGATGTAGATGTTAGTGCCAAGACCCAGTAATGCAACAATATTCTTGGTAATAAGTCCTGCATACAACATGACAATGGAATTTTTACAGAGCCCCGAGTCAGTCTAGCTCAAGATAACCAAGTTTAGACTGACCAGTTTCATACGAATAATGAAGTGTAGAAGCCTGAGTCTGTTGGAGGAACAAACAAGAAAATAAAATTAGACACTTACCGTACAATAAACTAATTTTAGTCTACCTTTGTAGTAGCTAGTGGAAATGTCAGGAGATTTCAAGTTTGGCTGCTGTCAGCTGACAAAAAGTACTGTGTCAATTGTTTGTCAATGCTTAATACAAATTACTGAATGCTGTATCAAATACTATTCCACATTAAGGGGTAATTTAAGGTTTTTGAGGGCATATTGCTTCTCTCCAGTATACATGGCCTTCACAAGCTTTGTAATCCTATGGCTCAGATAATTAGCATCATCTGTGAACCGTTATTGTTGTGATATCTCAGCAGTAACAATTACATGCCTGCCGTGCAGGGTCACAGTGCAAACTCCACCATTATGTGAGCATTAAATATGATATTGTTGAGATGCGATGATAATGCATAGTTATTGAGCAAAAAGGTAGGAATAAAATTGGATTTTGTCAGAGGTTGAAGAGAGGCATTTACACAACCTCCAGTTACAGTAGAAAAATTAAAATTGTTGTTGAGCAGCTTTGAACATTGACTGCCATTTGATAATTGAATTTTGTTCTGTGAAAGTGTCTTGTTTTGTGTGTGATTGTATTGCAACTTCAATAGGAGCGCAGCGAGTGGAACAACTGATTGCCTGGATGATGCAGCATGGATAATGTAGTTTCTGAGTAATCAACATTTTATTTTGTTGGGAGGCTTGGTAGTGCTTCGTCCCCAAGAGAGAGTGTCAGACTCTGCTCACCGTTTGATCACCGGGGCTCGAACAGATACGATACCTGAGCATAGAATCCTGTTCCGATGAAAGAGGATTGTCATGTACCTCATATTGCTAGTTTCAGCACTGTCTGCATGCTCATTGATTGATACTGACAGTTCACCAGAGAGGAACAAACGTTGATCGTGGTTATTAAAACTGTGATAATCTTGGGAGGGTTGTTTGTTTGGCAAGGTTATTGGCATTTGGATACACATTTAAGCTGATGTGGAGAGTAAATTCAGGTTTTCAAAAACTGACATAACGCAAATCCTTGGCATGGCTTACTGCACATTTTTGGCAGTTATGTAAGGATGTATGGCTCTGGTCTTTTTATGGAATCACCATGGAGGTAAGGGATGCAGTAAAGTTATTTTGCTTATTTACTTCACTCCTCAAGACATTATCTGAATAACGGACATCTCATGGTTTTAGATGCATATGGTGTCACTTTAGAAAAGAGCCTCAGTAACCCCAATACTTGTCATACAAGGCAACCAAAATAGGGGATCCTTTGCTTTTACTTATATTTCTTTCAGTCTCTTTATGAACTCACTGTAATTTCCCTCGGTGTTGGTGTGCATCTGGCACATTAGGTTGTGTTGTGGTTGAAAAATTGCCCTTGTAATGTAAAAGCCCTTGACTTGTTCAAGTGCTGAAGTATTCACTTTTCATACATGCATCTGAAAAAAATTAATTGAGGTGGTTATATGAATACAGATTGGAAATCCTGTATTATCTTATCTGTTCTTGGGGTAAAATGTCAGTACTGTTATAAAGGTATCGTGAAAAATGGTAACACTGCAGTATTTAAAGGCTTGGACAGCAAAGCTTTGGCGTTACAGTACAAACAATGTGTTTGTTACACTGTGTCAACATTGTTACTATTTGTTAGAAAGGTTACATTGTCTGACAGCACAGTTATGATAGGTGGCCAGCTCTAGGCACTGGTCTGCTGTAAAGTCCCTCTAGTCCATTGTCCTCCCAAGTATAATGAGGTATTGTACAGCCCAGCGATTAGCACAGAGGCACAACTAAACAAATTCAATTGCATTTGAGAGTGACCATTACACTGGCCAGTAAACCTATTGATTCAAGACGGCCAATATTGTGTGGCCAGTCATCAGTTGGAGGAGGGGGGAACATGGCTTTCTTTGGGCTGTGCTCACCCATGGACTGACCACCTCAGTATAAGACAGCTTTCCCCCCATATACCACTGCAGGCTTTGTTTGTTTAACACACACTCAGTGGTGTTTCATAGCTGCTGGGGATTCATTACTCTGTTGTGATGTAATTGTCCTCATCATCACCTATCCTCTAACTGTACTTACCGTATGTAGCTGGACTTTGAGATAACTGGTTTCCTTGCTGATAACACCAGTCAGCTGTACATTTTTGAAGGTTATACGTTTTATGACATAAACTTATGTTTGTCATGTCAAGAACTTTCAATTCTTTTATTTCACTTAATTAAGATCTAATTTTGTTTGTGGTGGTCAGTTAACAAATTAGGTAGCTATTATGACTTTTTTGAAAAGAAAATTATAAGGAGAGACATCAATTTAATTATCAAAATTTGAATTGTCATGTCTTCTTATTTGAGAACCTTGGGTCTGTTCTACATTGAGGAATAATCCATGTTACAGGAAGGTTACATGATACACCACTGAAGATTGCTGGTGTTGCATTTTCTGCCTCGTGGCTTACTCTGCCACTTCCTGGCCGCATGTATGTAATCACACATGGTCAAGCCATACACTGACCAGTGCCTCACTTTAATGAGGATCTGCCAAGTGTTTTATTCACTGGCCCTGGTAATGTTTTCCACTTGTTATGGTCTCATTCTGGTATTTTGACCACTTCCTCTTGGCAATAGTGGATGATACAATCCTTGGAAGCTGCATGTGTTATAATGAGGCATTTCAGTATTGATTCAAGCAGTTCAGTGGTGGAGGAATGCAGGCTGGTCAGCCAGCTCCAAGCTGACCAGTCTACTGCGTAGTGGGCAGTGGAGCGGGAAGCTGATTGGCCTAAGATTGTGGCTGGTGGGTCTTACTGACCACACTACTGGACATGTGTTATGTAATTGGTCACATGACCTGTGAGATCCTACAGCTAAGGACTAGCTGGACTGACCAGCTATGGAGGTGTGTGAATGTTTCGTTTTCTTTACAGGATGGACATGTTAAATACTGGAAATAAGACAACAACACATGGATTCTTTTGATATGATTGGAAGGATAATTTTTAGGTGGTGTTGGAAACTGTACAGTCCTGACTGAGTGAGGAGAACTTGAAGTGTGTTAAAGTAGATCCTGCCATCTTGAGTAAATCAGGTCACCTGCAACAGGTTGTTGGTGGTCAACAGCAGAAGAGTCTTTGAACACCCGTGACCTTGGACCTGAGGTGCCTGGTCCCAGGGAGGCAGGTGTATCAGGACACACCTAGTGTCCTGGGTAGGGAGGACACCCGAGGAGGAGGAGGACAACCTTATGTGGAGACAGGGATCTGTCACCGGATATTTATTTACATTTCTACGTAATGTCAAGGGCAAGCAATTCAGGTAGGCTGAATTAAAGTTTAGGTTGGGAAGGATGAAACTATAGCTGGGGCAAAAGGTCATCTTGGCCAACTATTGCAGGGTTTTACCTCCCACAACTTTTACTTGGCTGTAAACTGCAGCTGGAGTATTTGATTGTATAATAAACAAAATTTGTCATAAACCTGTCAGTGTGATTCATAACATGCTTATTGCACTCATTTTAAGTGGGTAAATTCATTTCTTCAAATAACTTGTTGCTTGTAGGATTTTATGGACATATAAAGTTTGTAAGCATATGCAAGTAAAAACATGTTTGAAGGCAAATAACTTAATGCTTCATAGAAATCACTTTTGATTTAGGGTTTTAATTGCAACTTTATACAGTTTGTCTTTTCTCGTTTCATTTTCATGTGTGGATCCCTGTGTTGTCTTTAAGAAATATTAAGTTTTTTTGTTTGAACAGAAGAGTTTTGATGCATTAATGGTTGGGTAACTTCATGACATGAAGTCTCTTTTGCTGTATCAATCATTTCAGGCTTATATGAAGTCTAATGTCATATCGAACATTTTAAGGCTGCAAGGTCAACCCTTTCACCACACCATGCATTAAAAAGTTCCAGTGGTGTTATGAGGACTTTCTTATGAGTAATAGAGGTGATGCAGTAACTGAACCCTTATCATTCGTTAAACAGAGATAAGAAGTTATACTGGGTGGGCTTTTGTCACCACGGTTAGATATACCTACCGTAGTGATAACTGGTTTGCAAACTTGTCAAGTCAGTATTCCTTTGCCAGAAGGTGTACTGTCATGTGTGACAGCTCTGCATTTGTGATGTAAGATAAATAGCCAAACCATTATAAAGATCTCCTCACGTCATGTTGTGCTCCATTGTAAATAGTTTTGACAATGCTGTATTGATACACTAACATTACTCATATCTTAATTTATCAGGTGGCCTAAATTTAATGCTTATACTTATCCAAGTTGTTCCTTGAGAACATCAAAGTATTTTTATAGCCATTCCTTTGGGTTGCGTTTAAGAGTTTTCACTTTCTTCAGTGTTAGGAATCGAGTTTGTACATCAAAATAACCATAATTTGTAAGTAGAGGAGTGCTTTTATAATGTTTTTCCAAGTGCCAAGTACAAATTTAGTCAAAGAGTGGTTTATTTTTATAAATATTATATAGTTTTATTGATATTTTTTTTTAACCTTTTCTCTAATTGGTGTGGGTTTAACTTTGGACAATTTTCGATGCAATTTGTTCAAACTCTTCATGCATTGATTGCATGCATTGAATGCCAGCCTATTACAAGTGTAAGATGAGACTTAAGGTCTTTGAGGTTGTAAAGCTTCACTGATGAGTTTTCTTAAGTGTTTGGTTCATTTGTTTGGACACCATCATCTCTTACCAAATACCGTATAAACTTTTGAAGAATGGAAATATAAATCAATGTATATATTCGTTGGCAAAACAAAATGTTATTTTGTCTTTGTCAATAAGATCAGATTACATCTAAAGCTTAAGGAGTTTGGGTTTGTTTATTGTAAGAGATCAACTTTTTGGTTGTCAGATGAGAAGGGAAGTAAGTGACTAGAGAAAAGCCTTGGGGTATCAGGAAATGGGATGGAAAGGAAGTTGCTATGAGGAAGCATTTGTTAGATGGGGATGTGTGAAATACTGTTACTCAGTTTACAAGTGTAGAGCATGTGGGTGATTACTTTGAAAACTTACTGAGTAAATACTAGCAGTACCCAGTCAAATAATTTTTGTGAGTTGTGTTGTACAGTTACATGCTCACAATGGATTTCTTTACACAAAAATTATCAAGGGAGGGTGTCTTCATCAGAAGTGTTTTTGATTGAGGGAAAGAATTATTTACACAGTGGGCTTTCCTTATGAAATAAGATTCAAGCCTATTGAATGAGTGATTTATTGTCATTTTGTGTATAGCCGAACTGCAAGGCACATATGTTTTCTGAATTAGTGTTGGAACATTGTCATCCACATCCTGTAACCTTGGAAATACACACTTTGTAGTTTTCCAGAAATATGCATGGAATTTTGTGGAGGCATACTTGCGTTTTTTGGACATTGCCAAATCTTATTTTAGTGGTTATATAGTATAGTTTAGTGAGGCATGGAAGCAATATTGATACACTATCATGGCAGTTAATCACTGGTATACTGCAAGTGGCAGCTCCTAGAAATAATGTATCACACATGTTGGTGAGAAGACAGGGATCTGAAAAATGTTCTTCAGGCGATATGGGCAATTCTTAAAGCTACAGCTAGTCGTGCATATATTCATTTTTGGTGGCTCTGAAAGTGTTTTGGGTTTGTTTTGTGTTATTCTAAAAGTAATGCTTGTTAAATAATAGTTTGTAAGATTCATGCACTGCAGAACTTTCAGAGAGTAGCGTTGTCAGTAGTCATGCATGTCATATGACGGAACCACTCTAGAAAACTGCTTTGCTTAGCTGTCTGTTGATCTAGCTCTGTTCTAGCCATTTCTTCTCTTGGGATATTCAGGGTGCGGGATGGCACAGTTGTTGGCATGTTGGCCCTGCAACTTGCCAGCATTGGCAGTTGTAGTTCGAATCCCAAACAGGTACCTCTATTAAAACCCGGAGATTGGCCTCTGACATGATGTAGGTGTCAATCATGGTAATATGATTGAAAGATTACTGAAAACCATGTTAAATCCAAAAGGATTCACTCACCCTTGAGGTGTTCCTTTCATATTGGATTGTGTGATGGAAGAAATGCTGCCTTCTTTGTATCTAACATCCTGTTTTATTCAGTTCAAGACCCCACTGTGAATCAGTATCAAGATGTTGAATCTGATTCTTGTTGCCTTTAGTGCAGTGGGTTGTTTTTTACCAGCACGCCATTATGTGATCATTGCACCTTTTAGGACAAAGTATATCAGTCTGATACTCATTAGGTTATTTTGTTTATGTCTAGAAGGACATAATATTAAAACACAAAACAATAGCTAAAGTTACAAAATCTGAACTTGTAGCAGTCTGTGTACAATAATGACATTGCTGGCGAGTTTAGTGTTTTATGACATCACATGACTTGTCCTTAGATGTAATGTATTTTGTCCATAAGTAGAAAATATCAGGTCTTGAAATTCATTTTTGCTGTTGAAATATGAATGCAGTGACCTATTCATTAGGCCCAAGATATGCTCACTTAAAAGTTATAAATTGGGCAGTTTGTTTTGCTGGTTGCTGCAGGTGTCAGGTGGAGGGAAATCCAGGCAGGCAGGCAGGTGTGCATGTACAATGGATTGCAGCTTTGACCAAATGACCAGAACTGATCCTCAGCTGTAGACAGCTCTGCTGCTACATTTACACTCCTGCCCTAGATATAGTGCCCTGGTTGGCGGGTGTGCTGTGGAGTGTGCAGGCAACCATCCAGGCTCTGCATTGAAGCTCACCCTGAGCCTGTTTCATGGACCATTGCTTCTGCTCATTAGCAGAAGGTGTTGAGTGGTTTTGTGATGTATGGCTGCAGATTGGCCCAGCTGACCCAAAGTAAACTGTTGTCAGTTCATACTGTTTGACTCACAACTAGTTAAATGGGTAGCCACAATGCAAGCATTTTAGTCCTTGGCTTTTTATTTGATTGAATTCACAAAATTAGACACCCCTTTTCAATTTTTTCACACTATTTCAAGATTTATTTTTCATTGTATCTCAGTATGTAATCCACTCACTGAAATTTGCCCTCACATTGATGAATTTCGCAGTCCATATATATTTTTTAAAACCTGCAATTTTTAACAATCTTGAAGATGACGGTTTACATTTTTATTTGTCCTAACTAAAAAGATGTGGGTATTTGAAAATTTTAATAACGTGATGTTTGACATGAAATTGTGTTAAAAATGGACAAATTAGTTTCAGTGCATTGAAGAAAAATGTTATTTTGTGTGAAATAGGGCTTGACTGAGGATACTATTTCAGGTTAGACTCTAGATTTTCTCAATAGATCATGTTCATGTTCACAAAGAATTGAGCAAGTTTCACGGCCCCTAATATGGTTGGTAAACCAGCGTTCCTTTCAACATGTCTCATTGTTTTGGTATTTGTAGATTTAAGAATAGTCGATAAAGAACTTTTCATTTTTTTCAACACGGTCATTTTTACATGATACTTTTAAGACTTGATAATCTTGAGTCTGACTGGCATAGGGCTTTATAAAAGTTCCAGTCATGGAGCAGAACCATGATTTCTGACACCTCAACATGCTCATTCTTTCAAGAAATCCTACCTATTCCAGCAAAAACAAGACAATCATTTTGGTGGAAAATTAGTAAAGCTATGCACACTTGTAATTTGGCATTCATTGTGGATTGATTTTAAACTTTGCTATTTTTAAGTTTTCATGATAATGTATATATTGAAATTCATGATAAAATATTACACGCTATGACTGTAGGAAGGTAACTCTTTATGAAGAAGACAACACCTGTTGTAAAAAGCTAACATCTACGGTCACATTGTCCATAGCTCCAAGCTAGGAGAGGAGGGTGGACAGGGATATGACAGGCAGGAAACTGAACACTGTGCCTTCAGCCTCCCTGTATCTAATCACAAGGTATTCGCCAGTTAGTGAGGTGTTAAGAGGCAGGAAGAGCTCAAGTTTCTGGGAATGTGGGCAGGAAAAAGTGGCTAGCCTAGGGCGTGGGAGGCAGGAGTTGCAGGAACACAGACCCTCCGTCTACCTGAGCTTCCTTATTATTATCCGTGTCCATACTCGTGTCCATACTCGGCAGCAAAACAACTCTCTCTACCTTTTACATTTCTCTTGGTTACCATGGCAACTTTAGCGAGGCGATTATTTTCCTGCTTCTGTCACAATGCTGCTGCACATGTCAGTCAGTGTGATCAGATCTTTTTCGTCATTGGCACATTGACTAATGTCAGTTGCTGCCACTTGTAATAGCAAGAGGATGGAGCTGTGGGAGTGTGTTTTGAATGCCTTGAAGAGGAGGAGACATTGTTTTGTGACGTTGGATGAAAGGAAACAATTGGATATTTGATCTGTAAAACTTAGCTCCTGCCTGACATTGATGTGCTAATACAGTTATTGGACACCTGTGACGTGGCACCTGCATGTAACCAGTTGATATGGATCTTGTTACGCAAGTACTAAGGTATCAATAATCAAGGTTTTAAGAAGTACTTGTAACTACCGTTGCTTTAAATGTCTTATTGGTTTAGAAATTTTGTGTCAGTTTAAAGACATTGCAACCAGTATGTATATATAGAAAGCACTACTTTCGTCATGGTGTAAGATTGTTTTTGTGTATTTCGGCAGTTTTATTCCTGTATGTAATCAATTGAAATACTAAAGTTACATTTTTTCTCCACTCAAATGCTGATTGAGTCGAAAATTTTATGATTTTTGCCAAACAAACTGTTAAACTCTTAAGTAAGATATAATAACTTTCATCGGTGTGTTTTCAATAATCCCAAAATGAAGTCGGTCATCCAGGAGGATAATCAGGAGCATTGCTAATGAGGTTATTGTCAGATATTACAAGGTTCTACATGTATTAGTTTTCGAGACATTCAATTCCAAAGGAATCTTGACTAGTTTGTACACACCAACACATGGGTCTTTGAATGTGGTATTTGAGGAAGTGATCCTTGATGTTGTTTGTGCGTTTTTCCAGAATTAGAATCCTAAGGTAATAATGGAAACATGCTTTTAAATTTTAGTTTGATTCTATTTTGGAATTTATTTTTAACTCTGGTCAGCTGGACCTAGGATTCTTGTGCAGCTGATTATTATTGTGACCTTGACCTCAATTTCCTCATTGCAGGAAGCGGTTGTCCAGTTTCCTGTTTTTGTGAAAGTTGATCTTGAAAGGAAAATGTTTTGTAGTTGTTGTGGGGTTTGTCTTAAATGATGCAGTTATTTGATTTCTGTTATTATTTTAGTTATTTCTTGTGTTTGGAATCAAAAGTTTTACTCACTAGCATTTCTTTACTCATGTTCTTGCAGGGACAACAAGTATTTTTGGTGATCAAAGAATTTGTTCAATTAGCTGATAGTTACCACTGGACTTATGTTTTTTTTTCACTTGTCAACCAGGAGTGTGATATTATAAGAGAACTGAAGCAAAAGATAATGTGTGTATATATCCCCTCTGTAAGTTATTTCAAGGTCTGATATGATTTTAGAAAATAATGTGTGTATATTAGTGTTGGAAATCGGTTGCAATTTCACAATCAATCATCGGTTACAATTTGAATGTCCCAACCAATCGATTGATTACATAATCCGTTTACCTTTGTTGTAATAAATTGCTATAAGACTGGATAATTCTTGTCATTGCTGATTAAATTTTAGAACCTAATTTGCTTTACTGACAGAGTTATGCATAGTAGCATCACTCTGGAGTCATCTAATGGGGTAACTCATGATGTCATTATAAAATGTATCTTTTTTGACGAATATCAATCACTGCACCTAAATGTTATTCTTTATGACAATCGATTATGGGTAAACCTAATCGATTAGCACATCGGTCGAGTGTAACCGATCAATTTTCGATTATAATTGATCATCGGCACACCATTAGTGTATATCCTATCTGCAAGTGATTTCAAGGTCTGATACGATTCAAGAAAGTATAAAAAGTGTTCTGTAAATTTCTGATGAAATTCAAATGTAACAAGTTTTGTTCCTCCTGTTTCTTCTAGTTGAGTCACTGACTGAAATGTTTATAACTTCAAAGTCAAGCCTTAGAGTGTCCACTTTGTTTTGCTTATGTTTGTATAAAACTTGGTTAGCAAAGAGCCTTCTACAACAAGTGTGTGTTTTGTGTGTTGATGATGTTGTATATTTCTACCATGTAGACAATATGTCCTGAAAGATGTTGGCTTTGCACATATTGCTCGCTCATTGGGAAACAGGCTTTTAGCTTCCAGACAGAAGGTGTCAAAATTCAGCAGCTCTGGCTAGGCAAAGTTGTAAGGTTTGCCATTATTGCAGTGATTAAAGAAATCTTCGCAGCCAAACTTGAAAATATTTTTCTTTGAATGTGTTAAGTGTATTTTGTAAAAGGCCAGCAGATATTGATTATTTTGATGATTATTGATACTTCCAAAAAACAGTGAGGACAAAGTTCTTTCCCTGTCATCCAAACAAATTCATTGTCTGTCAGGGCTCTGTAACAAACTTGAAATCTCCGTCAAACTGAAGCCATCTCAATTGTCTTTTAAACCTTTGTCCACATGATTATTGAATTAACCTCTTAATGTGGTGATTTTCTTCTTTCCAATGATAACAAACAGCTGATTATGTTAATGAGTGTTTGCCCTAAAGCAGATGCTGCTGCTTTATTCTTAAGCATGACATTTGAGTTGTGTCGCCACAGACAGACATGCACACTCTGTACACGGAGGTAGCAATGAGCCAACATACAAATAAGATGAAAGGGCATGTTTTGTGAGGGACCTGTGGGATTACTTGTGGAATGTCGTCAGGCTGACATGCACTGGTGATTTATGCCAACCCAGTTCAAAGTCTTCAAACTGTCAAACATTAACAGGGCTGTATTTCCTCATGCATTATGAAGGAAAGTCGGTGTGTCTGCGTTCTTTGTAGTGTTTTGGGATTTCTTTTTCTTTTATAAAAAAATTCCCAAAACTGTTCAGGGTTTTCCTTCTTTTTTTGTTTGTTTTTTATTTTTGCTATTCTTTGTTTGTTATCATTTCAACATGATGCCTGAAGATGTTCATTATTCTGATATCTAATGAGTGTTATTTGTTTCATTGATATTTGCAGACATAGGTTTGAATAATGGTCCTTAAATGTGATATGTACATGTATTTAAAGTATTACACTTCACGTGAAAAAATGTGTTGAATTTCATGGGAAATTGTCAAATGGAAAAGAAATTTTAATACTCAAGCACTTGAATTATCATTTCAAGTGTTCCAAGCCTTCCTTGAATTATACATCACTGTATATAATTGCTTATTTATACTTTCCTTTTTATCCCCTGCCACCGTGTAAGCGCAAAGCTGGGGACATAGTATTCAGCTCCGGCCGTATGTCCAACCCTGTTGTTAACATGATATCTCAAGAACAAATTCACCGATTTCATTCATATTTGGCCCCAAGGTCTACTTTTGGGATGTGCATACACCTTGTCATTTTCAGTGACCTTGACCTATTTTGAGGTCATCATGGGCAATTGTGTAATTTTGATGTTAACATGATATCTCTAGAACAAATCAACAGATTTCGTTCATATTTGATCCAAAGTTCTACTTTAGGGTTACGCAGGCGCCAGTCGATGTTCATAACCTTGGCTCAATTGTCAAGGTCGTTGGAAACTGAACATGGACAGATTTTATTCATATTTGAAACCAAGGTCTACTTTGGGGATGCCCCGATGATGATGTTACCTCATTTCTAAGCTTCTACGGGCAACTGAACATGTATAACTGATTATAATCACTTCTATAACCTATTTCTCCAGAGAGCATTTCAATGTTAGGTTACTGTCTGCTGACTTTATACATCCACATCTGTTATAATATTTCAAGGTCAAATTTGCGGCGGAGGACATACCGGTAACCACCTCAGTGGCAAACGCTCGTTATTGATCAAATTTTACTTAGTACTTTTGGTTGCATTCATTATTCTGTCAGTTTCTTTAAATAAAGAGGCAAGGGATGGCACAGCTGTTAGTGTGTTGGTCCCATAATCTGCCAGCCTTGGCGGTTGTGGGTTTGAATCAGTGTATCTCTCATTCAGCCTGGAGACTGGCTCTTAACACCATTGTGACGTAGGTGACAATTTGAATGCCGCTAGAATTGGTGGATATTCTGCTACACTCATTCGGCCCAGGGCAGAGAGCTGTAATATTGCTGAAAAATACATTAAAACTACAAACCAGTCATAATGGTACTAAAAATGATGATGAAGATGATGGGTTATTTTGTTATTGTCAACACCAGATCACTTACAAATATGAACAACAGGCTATTTACTTTAGTATGATGTATTATCTCTACCTTTGGGTTTGTTGCAAACATGCAGGTACCAATATACATGATATCGTGAACTACTCGTGAACAATGAGGTTTTAGATGAACTGTAACTTGAGTGTCCTACTGCAGAATATCATGTTGCAAAGAAATGCATCTGAACTCCAGGAGGGAACTTAAGCCAAATGGGTGAATACCTGAATCCGTTTAAATTTCAGCTGTTTTGTGTGTTTCAGGATCAAACAGCTTAATGAGCAGCAACGACGGGAACAAGAGAATATCTACATTGAGGAGCTTGCTGAGCTGATCTCGGACAGTTTCACGGACATGAGTGTATTCTCCGTCAAGCCCGACAAGTGTGCAATACTGCAGGAGACTGTCAACCAAATCCAGCAAATAAACAAACAAGGTGAGTTGCAAAACTCCAGAGTTTTTTCTGGCATCATTTAACTCACCTACATCATGGTACAATAGAAGTGCAAGGCAGGGATGTCTGTTGAGCTTGGACCACGTAATACATCGAATTTGGCAGTTGAAGGT